>JAVXUP010001261.1:0-255578 GCA_033070095.1 Escallonia herrerae
GGGCCAAGCAGTACAACCCACTTTGACGGCACCAAGTGACCTTGAATAAAAGTATTGCGACTTTCCTGACGCATTTGAACTATTGTTCCTCCATCTATGCATGCAAGTATGGGTGGCTTTTATCTCACGATTTTGCAAGATAATAACAACACTCTCTTTACTCTTCCTTTTATATGGTAGATACTCGAAGTGTTGTGAGAAAATAACATTGGCCCTCTCCCTGTCAATCTTTTTGATGGGCAAGTTATCCAGAACTCTCAAACTTGGCAATGAAGCTATCATGTACTCCCTGTAATGTTTTTCATAGCATATCGGTGAAGGATGATAAGATATAAACTTCTGTGGATATGAGATACCCCTCGAGTTAGAAGAACTTGGCAAGGACTCTATTTCATCCTGCATATTCCATGTGCCAAAAGAAGTCTGCCATAACATAATAGAAGTTATCATCAACTACTGATGACAACAAAGAAGGGAGAAGGTTGTTGGACACTGAGAAAAATATATCTCAAAGCATTACTATATTGCTTCACAAAGGAGACGCAATAGACAGTAAGGGCAATAAAGTACAATAACAAAGGAAACAAAGAAAAGAGTCATGCACTAGAAACCAGTCATCCTCTTTTTTTATTTTTTAAAGTCATACTCAAACACGCATTAGTGAACATCACCAATCAATTAGATAAGATCATTTCTTTTTACCTCATTTTGCAGATCAACCAGCCCATTCCACCCAGGAAGTTCATCAGAGAAAAGTTGTACCGAACTGAAGTCCCCCTGACGATGTGAAAAGTCCACTTCGCTATCATCCAATGAATCCTCTGATGTGCCATCCATCTCGTGATCAACATCATAATTATCGAATGAAAAGTTCATAATTTCCTCATTCTCATTTTGGCTTGAGGTTTCTTCGCCATCAAAGGCTGGAAGTCCAGTCTAAAGACCACAGTCCAGATGACCTGAATCAATGTTCTCATTTGCCTTCCCAGGAGATAATCCAGGACAAGGCCCTGTGGCTTCACAACATAAGCAGTTCTGAAAGCGGAGTTCAAGTAAAGAAGGAAGTTTAGCAAGTGCTGCAGAAGTTGTCCAGAGATTAGCAATTCTAGTCTCACACAGCGATAGGCACTTTAAATTTGGCATAGAAGCAAAACAATCCTCGCAGAAGCTACTGAGTGAAGCACTGAAATCCATATTGAGGGTATGCATCTGCATGAACTTCCCAATCATGTTGAGCTTCCGGAAATGGGACGACTTCAAGTTTAGGACGTGGCATGTCAAGCCTCTCTGGGAGAGATCCCTGAAGGTAGAAAATCCTGAGGACAAAGTTCAAAGCATACAAGAATACAAACCTTACTGCTGAATGCTAACTCCATATTTATCATGTTTGTCCACAAAATAAGGTCACCACACGACATCCATCAGGCAGAAATGAGGGAATACCAAACATATTGACTTGCAACAGTAAATTGATCAATATATTCCATCACGATCAAAATGGTGAGAACCCAAAATTGTAGGTAACTGTCACTTCATACTAAACAATGTTGATCTCAGGTAGTATTGGCTGGAGATAAAGAGAACATTCTCTGCCTCATGCACATATGTGTGTGTATCCAATAGGAAGGCAACATTCAAAAACATTATAGACTTAGCCAACTACTGATCCGTTTGTTATAACGATCCATCCCTCAGACAGTTGCCACAATTTGATTCTCCACAAACTTTGAGAAAACTTACTGGATACTACGTACCATCAACAGATAAGATGCACTCACAAAGTTACGCCTCTTTCCACCCTTAGAGCCAAGCATTCATCTGTCAATGGCTACAAAAGAAAGCGGAACAGAAAGCATGGGGTTTCATATATGACTGAGCTCTACACTCACCAATTTGCAAGCTCAGAGGATGGCAGATTTCTGTACCATAGGTTTGAAAAAACGGACAATATCTATAAACAAACTGTCAACACCACTTTAGAAAAATCAGAGAATATATGTGCATGGCAAACTCGTGGATAACACGGGTCAAACCCGAAAAGGTCCCTTTCTTAACCTACCCAAAATAATGTTGTAAGCTTACTCTTCATGCTATACCATCCCATTTATGTCAGTGTACTATGGGATATCAGAAATTTCGGGTTATATGACACACGCCTTATCAGATTCCACTTACTTCTGGATATCAATTAAGCAACTGATATACCCCGGTACAAGAATATGAAAAATGAAAAGCATAACATATGTAGATCTCAACCTAAACTATAAGGGAGAAGAAATACAAAAAGGAAGGAGGCTCAATGCCAAGGGTTTCAATTAAGACAAGAAACACACACCAAAAAAAAAAAGAAAGGAAAGAAAGAAAGAAAGAAAAAAAATGCTATAATGTTATTTAATTGAAAGAGCAAACCTACCAACAGTCTTTGAACTAAAGGATATTAAGTTATGCTACCTCATTCTCCAAAGCCGTCGGAACGCAGGTCCAAGCTCTCTTATCATATAATTGTATAAATGTATAATGAACATTAAGCATGTCTGCTGGAATTAGACAATGCACTGTATTTTATAACAGCAACTGGAATCCCTTGTCTATATGTGGTGTCCCCTCACCCCCCCCCCCCCCCCCCCCACAAAAAAAAAAACCCCAAGCAGGCACACAAGAAACTAATTCAGAGGAAGAAAAGAAATCGCCTTCCTCATCTACAGAAGCAAAACGGCAACTGGTAAGATGATTAAATACTGGGGAAAAGGCACCATACATACAACAAAAAATCCTTTCCAAATGATGAGTCCTGGAGATCAACTACTCGAAGCTTTTGATTGATTGCACGCAGCAACGACAAAACATATTTTCCACTCATGAAACATGAAGATTTATGTAGGATGTCAACTGCGTCAATTTGGGAAGTGTCAACTTCCATGAATACATCTAGAAGTGGATGGAAATCAACGTCCTTTAAGTCATCCAAGAAAATCTCAAGGCGACAGACCTCATGGTTGGCTTTCCTGACCTTGGCCTGAGTCACAAGACAAACATAGCTGGTCAAGTATAGCTTCTGCTTAATCAACAAAAAAATCAGCTTTAATTAGAAAAGGATAGATTCGCAGACCAGGTGTTACGTAATTCTTAACAAAAATTCAAGGGGCTTCATGGTGCTTTTCCTAGGACCAAAGCGCCTCTCAAGGTGGCATTTTTTGGGTTGTGTGCTACTCTGGAAATGAACCAGAAACGTAGAATTGGATGTAGTGTACCATGGGAGCGTGGATACCTAGGTACCAAACAAGAGAGAGCTTCAAAGAAACTTCCAATTGAGTTTATAATAAGTAGCACGCTCGGAGGTAAAGTTTCTTAGCTCAATTTCTAAGTTAGCTCTAGCAGTCACAGTTTATGTAGTGTGGAATGAAAGGAATTCAAGGATTTTTGCTCAAGAACAAAGGATTGCGATTGGGACTATGCAACTGATCCAACAGTGGATTCACTGCAGAGTTTTGAGCTGGAAAAAATCAGCCTCTAATAACACCAATAGATTGCTTTGTTTTGCTTGGGGAATCCCGGTTACAGTGCTTGAAAGTTAGTGAATATGATACTGGACAAATAGGCCATGAATAGTTGTGGTTTTTATTTTCGCTATGTTGTATAGTTTTGTTTTTGACTTATTAAAGCGTAAACCGTAAAGTTGGGCTTATTAGAATAAAGAACCTTCCAACAAAAAAAAAAAGAAGGTAGCGCACATACACAGAGTGTGTTCAAATAGAATGCTCAATTTTTCTAGGAAGTATACTTTCATCAAAGCATTACTTCTCCGGTTAGTCACTAGTATTTGCTGCTAATAATGTACACGATCTAGGAAATCAAAGGGCTTTGCGAGCAGAGTCATGCACCAAACCAACCATCAAACATCCATGTCTCCAACCTCGACCCCAAGGGATATCCTTCACCACAATCTCTATCATTTTTGGAAAGCTCAAATTGCCCTCTCCCTCTACCTCTCTCTCCATCATGGACTAGAAAGCACCACTGACATAATGGACTTTACAATATGCCAACCCTTACATAGCACGAGAAGGAAAGAAACTAGAAGCCACATCTCACATAAGCTTAGGGCAGATACAGCAGTAGTCGCTTTTCATTTTTAACTTACTTTAAACCAAGACAAAGGAAGGTAGCATCCAGAAAAATTGCAGCGAAAAAAGATATAATTATAACACAAAATATTAGCTGAATACAAGGGCAACCTTGAATAGCGCTGACAAAACTGCTTTATTAAGTAAAATTTCCCGTATCCTGCAGGCACCAATGTACCTAAAACCAAGAAGAAGGCAAAGTTAAAGTAGCTAAACATTTCCAAATAGACAGAAAAATTTAATCCATTACCAAACATAAGACAAAAAGAAAAAAAAAAGAAAGGAATGGGGCACGACGGGCTAATTCATGCAGTTATTGCCATAGGTCAGGGTTCAAAACCTAATTCAATCTTTTTTCTCACTTCCACGCCAATATAAGCTTCATTCCTCTTTTGCTTGGTAACTAGTTCTAGGTTATGCATTGTACAGTACTGAAGTTGCTAAGATGTTGGTTTTCGCATAGCACAAGAACAAGCAGTTGAAGGCTTCGTGAATTAGGTTAATTATACTTGAATGGGAGTATTTGGCTCATAAGGAATAAGCGGACTTTTGATGCCGTCGAATTGTCTATGATGAGAAATAAACCTGTTTTCATCTTTAACTTGCATTCTGTTTTTGAAAGTGATACTTCATTTTGCCAAACACTTGAGATTCTCATTTGTATACCCTTCAAGAAATAGCCAGGTGTGCGATCTGAATTGTAGAAAGTTCTGAAATTGGGAGATGGGATTTGATCATTCACTTTTGAGTTTGATTTCCCTACTAAGCAGAAGGACGTTACGGTGAAGATGTAAAAGGCCCTGTTAAAAGCTTCTCTTGGAGAACCTTCGTATTCCTTTGCTCCGAAGGATGTTTTCTTCGCGGTCGCCGGTCAATAATCTTAATGTACCTTTTCAAATGATAATCTACGAAGAGAATGTCTACTAATTGTAAAATTTTGCATCAGCAACAATGTTGATGGATGGTCAATCATTAACCTCTATATTTCAAGGTCACTAGAGGCTTGCGGTCCTCCACGTGTTTCATGGTATTTGGATCTTCTGCAGTTCAAGTGAAAGGCGCTGAAGAAGTTGAAAGAAAGGTGGCGGATCTCTTTGCTTGAGCTGGTCCATTAGAAGGGAGCAAAATTAAGAGTGGAACTCCTGAGGCACAATATCCCTTTCATGATCTTGAATTTTCTTTACATCGGTTGAACAAGGAACTCTTTCAGGTTCTGTAAACTAAGTGATTGGTATCACCAACGTAGATATTAGAGAAAATGCTATCTCAAAGGTTGAGGGATAAGCCTGTGGCGCAATTGGCTCTACTGTGTTCCTCGAGGCCACGGATTTGAGCACGAGAAAGGACTCCTTATGATAGTGGGAGAACGCATACACCAGCTATCTCAGACCTTGCAATGGCAAGAGGGCCATGCATTGGGCCCCGTACCCGCAAATTAGCAGAGTGTAGATTACACAGAATAAGCTGCTAACAGCCTAACACTATCAAATTGCCCATAAATACGCAACAATTATGTAAAGAGCTGGAAACTGCTTATGAAATTGAACGAGTACCCAGAAAATTCTTTGTAAGAAACTGAATTTCAAGAAACAGCCAAATCAAAACTATTCTTGGAAGGAACTAAAAGGAAAGTTACCTTTGCTCTAAGCTTGCAACATCAATGGCCATGGCGAAGTTGATCTTTCCGCTCCCTCTGTATATGGTGGTTCCCTCTCCGACTACACCCAAGAAACGTCTATCTCTGTGTAATAAAAGAACGGGCGGGTCGATTGCCAAGATCGGTAGAACCCAGTCTCAGCCTCACCGCCATTTGACCACAACATTCTTTTTTCTTTAATTAATCAAACTCCAATGGTTAAAAAAAAAAAGTAAAAGTATCTCCTATTGAGTTTTTCTAGTATTTATTTATGTCACATCATCCGAATAAATATGTTTCCTCCTTAGATGTTGGTTTAGGTTTTTTAAGACCGCTCACGTGGGTATCGTCTTTATTTCGGTATAAGTATTTAAAATATTGAAAGTTTTACTATTTGTTTATTTCGGATCAGGCTAATAAATATGTTTCTTTCATGGATAGTAACTCGGATGTTGCTTTTATTTTTTTTGTGACCCCTCACTCAGGTATTGTCTATGTGTTGTATTTCAGTGTAATTAATAAAATTTGTTCAAGAAAAAAATTACTCACTATCCTATTTTCTCTAGTTTTTTATCATCAAATAAATATGTTTTCTGGTTTTCATTAAGCAATCTAAGTCTTATCTTCGCTTTTAATTTCTTCTTCTTTGTGGATTTTGTGGTCAATAATGAAAGTTTTTTTAAACATTAATAGCTCTTTTAAAACAGTTAGTACTCAAAGTCTCTCGATATGCTAAAAATAACATTTAAGATTAAAATAAAAATTTATCACATTTAACAATGATTAACTATTGTTATACGAAATGATGTAATTATTTCTTTTAGAGTAAATTACACACGGCACTCCTAAAATTTACCTATAATTACACACGGTGTCTACTAAGTATTTTTATTACACTAAGTTATATTTTTTTATTTTTCACTTAACAGAGTTAACAGAATAAATAAAAAGACGGTAACACCCCTCATAAACAAATAAATTTACCATCCCCTCTTTAAACACCACCTCATCCACAAAAACCTCTGTACCCTTCTTTCTCTCTCTCTCTCTAGTTACTGCTTTTGTAGAGTTCAAGTTAATACACGGCAGTAACAATGAGTGAATCTAGGTTCCATCTTTCATGTGTGGTGCTGGGTACTCACCTTGAGCCGTTGGCCTTTAATTCTGGTACAAAACTCCATTTATAGTACTGAACTAAGGGTAAAAATATAGAGAGGAATTCTTTGCAGAATAAGCCGCCGAGTCCATTTCCACTTTACTCTCCAACATCTCCACCTCAAGCTTCAAAGCCAAGTCTTTCACCCTTCAAAGCCCCTCGATGAACACCACATAAATAAACCCATCTGGTTTCACATGATGAACCTCACCGTATCATCTTTCAACCTGCGAGCTTCCTCTAGCATGGAATTCGCACAAAGCCCATTAATCAAAGTCCTGAACATCACCCAATTCGGTCTAATCCCATAATAAGCATCTCATCAAACATCTTATGTACATTGCCCACATCCCCACACAAACATCACGCGTTAATCAATATATTGTAAGTACAAGCATCGGGGCACGCATAATCTCCAATACCCAGAAAAACCTCTTTCAATTTCTCAAATTCTTTGCAAATTAAAAGCGCGTTCAAAAGGGAATTAAAAGATTTCACCGTTCTTTGGCAACGAAATGAAGGATAATGGAAGGAGGTGTGACAGTGGTGGTTGTGGTTGAAGATCAGCGGTGGTGGGTTTATTTTGAGCAGCGGTGTTTTGTGTCTTCGTGTATGCGTCGCCGATATGTGTATGTGTGGGCAGTGGTGATTTGTGTCTTCGTGTATATGTCGCCGATGTGTGTATAGGCATACGTGTATGTGTGGGCAGTGGTGTTTAGTGTCTTTGTGTATGCATCGCCGATGTGTATATAGGCATGTGCGTATGTGTGGCCAGTGGTTGGGAGTCGGCGACGATGGCTAGGCGTCGGCTGTGGGTCAGGCTTTTGTAATAAGAGAGAGGATGAAGAACTAAGGGCATATTTTATATATCATAATAATTTTATGTTACCCTAATATTTTCTGACAGTTCCGTAACGGAACTGAATTTTATGTAACACAATGACAAACCACAGGGAGCGCTTTGTAATAAAAATACTTAGTAAGCGACGTGTATAATTTCAGATAAATCTCAAGAGTATCGTGTGTAATTTATCATTTCTTTTATAACTCAGATAAAAAGTGTCAAAAATTTTCCTTGTATGCACACAAGAGCTAGAGAAGGATGCCAGCAAATGCGCCAATCATACTCTATTTTTCCTTTTCGCATTCTATTTTTTCTGGTCCAAAGAGTTTATCGGGCCAATCGGCCATTTAAAATGAGGTAAGCATGTCAATGAGGGCCAAGGGGAGCACTGTCTTGGGCTTTTAAAAGCACTCCAGATGGGCCGGGCTACAAGAAGATCAGATGCGAACCAAAACGGGCCGGAAGGACATTCGATAATTAGGGTTCGGGTTGCTCTTTGTCATCATAAATGGTACGAACTAAGTCCTCTACGTTAAATTAGTTCAAAATCTAGGGCGAATTTTTCAAATCTCCAACATTAACAAACTTCAATCTGCAAAATTCAACCTCAAACCAAAGCATACAATAGTACTCAAGAAAGCATTTTGAATACTGATTGATAGTTGGATCGTGTATTAATTGTCTGTGAATAACAGACGAGGCAAGAGATTAAATTTCAAAAATAGTACAAGTAATATAAATATAAAAGTTGGTCAGCGGCAAATCAATCGGACGATATCTATACTTTGTTAAATAAGTTACCAGATCAACAGATGTGATATTTGACCAATTTTACTCAAAAGTATGGTATCCGGATAAAACCCAGTCAATAGGCTTGCTTGGTGTAGCTATCGTACTCACCAAAAAAAATAAAAAAATGGAAACTCAACCTCAATATGGAGTGATGTTAAACGTACATTTCTTTTCTCATTCGCCCTATCTTTGTCACTCATATCATTTTCATTAGTAAGGAGGTGCCCGGCTTATATATGTTTCATCAATAGGATCTTATTAAAAAAAATTAGTACTCCAAACACTACACTCACATTTATCGTATATATGTTGCTGAAATATCGGTATTAAACCCGAAACCCACCCCACCCATCAACTTCCAAAAAGGAAGATAACAAGGTGCAAACTGTGGAGGAGAGTGACTCAAAAGCTTTCCTGTCTGAGGCCGGGCTTGCGACTTCCTGACCCAATCATAGTGATAATGCCGCTTTACTTAGTGTATACCGAGGGCCAAGTTGATAAAAGGGACCATCATCTGTGTCTTGCTTTTTCACTAGTAATTTCTTCAAAGTGAAAGGTGTAAAGAAGAAGAAGAAGGGCTCACCCTCAAGATAATGACCCAAGCAGGTTCTCTTTTCTCCCCTTTTCAAATGGAATTTGTACGAACACGAAGTCTGCACGTGCTATGCCGGGTAAAGAAGAAGGCTGTTGGTGGGTCGACATAAGCCATCATGGGATTTTTCAAGTCAGTCAGGACCCATTTGGAAGCCCCCTCGAGCAAAGACAAGTTAGCTTTCTTACTTGGGCGGTTGGAAGCTAAGCAAAGACAATCAGTGAACTCATGAAGAGGCTCTAAAGAAAACCTGATTGGAGTTTAAGAATAAAGGTGAATATTAACCGCATGCAGTTGGAATTGAACTTAGTTTCAACCGGCAAAGTGTAATTCTGAAGATGAACTAATCAAGCAGTTGAAAACAACACCACCCTCTCTGTTCATGTGATCCCAATAAGCAAACAACAAGACTTTATAAAGTGGCATGAGCTTTCATTCTCCAGCCCTTCTTTTCGAGGACAAAGAGATATTTTTGTTAAGCATTTTTTTTTTTTTGTAGAAAGGAGAATTGCATTGAGATACATATATTTACAGACTAGCCATCTCTGCTATACATAGTTCATTACTATGCTTGTCATGTATACATATTAAACAGTGTACAAAAAACAAGTTATAGGCTTGCATGATTATAAAAGCAAAAGTAAAAGGAGAATTAGATCAATTACAGCAAAACTCATTAACCCATTCCTGATAAATGGCGATATGGGCATAGCATGCAAAAGTTGTTAGTGATCTGGCCTCCTTGAGATGCAAGCGTCTGGTCTTGATAATACTGAAATAATGCATAAATATATAACTATATGACATAAATCAAGCATATGAATATTGTAAGGGCCATTTTCTATCAGCTTAAGTTTTCTGAGTAGACAGTAACCTAATATGGTATGAGAGTTCTGATTTGACAACGTCTTGATTTCGATTCTTCCCACTTGCATCTTTGGTCTTCCTTTATTAAAGTGCAATTTACATTCTGTTCATTTTTGTACTTGGTGGTGATGTGTACCTCAATATAACTGTTCACGTGTAGTTGGGGACTTTTACGTGAAGAGGAACGTCAAGCATGATAACATTATATTGTTGAATCCATTGTCTAGTAGTTGAAACATTTAGAATAGACGCGCACTTGTATTATGCATCAATCTTGCTTGTCACTAGAGCGTTTTAGCTGCAGAGCCGGTCAAGATCGGACTCACCCATCGCAAACATGTGATGTACGTACTCCATTTGTTCTTTGTGTTTTATATTGTACTTTTGTGCTGTTGTCTAACCAACTTTCCATGCTTTCCTCACTTGACACTAACATGCATCTGTCTAGCTGGTTTCTGTGCGCTTTTGTGTTTAATGACAACATTCACATTAATATACTCACGCGTCACCAACTACTCTGTGTCATGATTACGATTTTGTAGAACATTTTGTGGGATTAATGTGGGTGTGAAGATCTTTTGAAATCTAGTATTTTTATTCTGCATTTTGTGATATATATATAGAATGCTGTCCCTGTTAGTAGCCATCATCCAACAACACACTGTCTGAGCTCAAGATTGTTACCACCCACCCAATATATGTCACTCTCTAACGTTTGTAATTAGTTGGGCGCCGTTGACTGAAGAAATGAGTTCTAAATTACTTGTGTGTTTGTGGTTAATGGGTTTTTTTGGAAAGTAATAAGCGGTTTTTTGGAAAGTTATGTATTTGAGCTTCGAATTGGTTACTTAAAGTCTTAAATGTCTTTACACGGTCTCACTAGCACCGGAAGTGCCGTTCAAATAACAAGAAATGAAGCTCAAGTAAATCTCTTTTTCTTTCCTTACTAACAGAAGGAGCATGGTGCAACAAATTGTTCTTCCATAAGAAATGCTCGTAAAAATTTCATCCTGTTTGTTTAGCATGGAAAAGTTCTAAACTATGCTTTTCAATTTATCACCATCTGTCACATGTATAAACAATTAGATATAACGTAATTTTGAATCATTTAAGATCATCGGGTCAAGGGATCGATTTGACCGAAGCAGCAAACAAAGGAGGATAGAGGAATGTTTACCAATATAGCCGGCGTTTTTAGATGGCTTTGACCATTGATCTTGGGCCATATTTACAAACATATATATAAAGCTCGAGCATATGCGATGTGATAGCCAAGGGTGGGGATGAAAAATGAGGGTCAACTTCATTTGTAAAAGTTGTCATCTACATAGATGCAATTTATTAACTTTAAGGGAGAGATTATTATCATATCTTTCATATTCTGACTTGTTTGCTATTAAAGGGTCGACACTAGTCATTAAAAGATGCTTTTAGCGATAAAAGAAAGTGGAAAAGCACGAAGGAGCTGAAGAAGAAATATATGTCACGTACAAAATGTTAACTTTGCCTGTTTCTTTTTCCCATTTTTTTTAATGGTGCAAAAGGAAAAAGGAAACAATGAACTACAGAGCTACAGAACTAAAACTCTAGCTGGCTGGATGCCCTTGGCATCCTTCTCCAAATCTTCCAAAATATCAGGGGGTGGTGCTTGAAGAAAATATAACCCACTTGGGCCTGCTGCCTGCAAGACTTGTTTTCGCCAGTTATCAGCAAAGTAATTTGATTCCCTCCCAATGAAGACTAATCTGACCTCCCAGGACTGCTGCAACTACTCCCAGACCTGAGCAAAGAGGGTTTGCATGTTTCCTCATAAACGAACAGAACTCCCTCAATGTGCATTCTTTTTGAATGAATCATGTCGCGCGCTCTCACAACATCTTCAAAGAAAATTTTGTGAAAGCGATATTGCGCTCCGCTTAGCCTAGCTACATTTAGAATGTTTTCTCTTAAGCACCTTTATTTTCTCTTGACAGTTATTTGATGCAAATTAATGACTCGTATGTAAGTCATTACTCCAAACACTAGTTATTTAAATCATTCTAGAGATGGTGCAACATGCCTAGAATGCTGGACAAGAACACAAAAACAAACGGTGCAATGTGCGAGTAGTAGTGTATTATGGGTAGACAGCCCACGCCATTACTTGCCCCTCCAACAATAGAGCCTACGTACTAGATAAGCTCACTTGACCACACTCTTGTTTGTTTTCTTTATATATACAATCTGATGATCTTCTGCCATTCGTGAGATCATCATATGCTTATCTTCATTCCTTGTCGCGTGCATCTTCCCTAATGGGATTTGTTCAGTCGGAGATGACGTGCCCCTGTCCCACAAAGCATGGATTAGAAAAGGCGAGGGGGGAGGGGGGGGGGGGATAAAAATAGAGCGAGACCGTAAAGTTTTGCTGCAACTGACACGGAGTATTACGCATGGAGAACCTATAAAGCCATCATATACATCTGAATCCCTGATTCTCGTACCTATGTCCGGTCCGAAACGCACGACACTTATGTCGGGGCCAAAACGTACGGGGAACTCGAGTCTATAGCACATGTAGGGCGTGTACTTATGTTTGCCCTAAGCGATGGGCAGGAGACTCAAACATAAGTAGTATGCTTGGATTGAGTCACGTGATTCGCGGAACCAACTCCTTGTTGGTATGAAAAGGCTAATGCAAAGCGGTTTTGAACTTATTGAAACACCCATTCAAAAGAAATTTAGATTCATGTAAGAAAAATTATGTTTGACCATTTGCCCCACACGCTGTTTACATGATTTCAAATAAGGAAATTGTATTGTACTGCAAAAATATCAGTATGTTGAGTAAGAGCATGATTGCAGCCAGCATCAAGCAAGAACCTTAGTGTGGAAATTTTGATTAAGTTAAGAAAAGGGTTGTTTTAAACCATTCGCCCCACGCGTCATTTACACAATTAGAAAGAGAAAATTGTATTGCATGACAAAAGTACCAGTCAGTTGAGTAAGAGCACGAGTGCAGCTAGCAGCACGTAAGGTAAGTTTAGCTCAAAGGAGCTTTGCTAAAAGTTCGAAGAGGAAGCGAAAGTAAGAACATGAGAGTGACAACTTTAACACAATTGTGTACATAAAACGTGAAAGTACTACGTAAAAGTGCGAACGATAACAAATGTCGAAAGCGAGAGCACTTCACTTTGAGAAAATTTTGTGATATAAATTGCAACAAATGAAGAGTCCGAATTTTTTTTTCTTCCTATACTCCCATGTCCTCTTGAATTTCCCAAGTTTTAAGATTATATATTTGGAAAAAAGCTTGGGGCAGCCGCAAATATTCTCACAGCATTTCAATATTCCTCTTTGGTTGTTGTTAGTTCTTTGGGTCTACTACTAAAGGGAAAATTGGTCAAACGAGGTGCGATTAGATAGGTGTAAGTGTCACCTCTCTTGCAGTAGGGCCAAGGACTTTAATTGCGAGTAACATGTTTTTTTCTTTTTCCAATTATTATCCCCTTTTCTCTCACTTTTTCATCCCATTGGCATCTAGGGTGCTCCAAACCTAGACTAGTTCAACTTGGGACCTACCGTATCAACATTGCTTGCCATACTTTAATAACTAGGATATCAATATTTTATTGGCTTAATTAAGTACTAAACTACAATGTTACTGGATTAAAGTTCATCTTATCTTCAGACATGATGATGGCAATAACCGAGTTTGAATAATTGCTGTTTCGGTTTATGTACTCATCAACTTATATCATAAGTTGATCAAGTTTTTGGTGTCCAGATTGTGTCCAGCATAAACCAATCAAACAAAAATGAAACTGATTGTTTTAGTTCATCTCTCACGACATCTCTTCTTGTCTCGAATAATCTAGTATGAAACCGATCATAATCGAATATAATCCATACATTTGTGTTACAGAAAGTCTCGTAACAACCGAAAACGCAAATCTAGTATGTATCAAAGGTAACAAGTGTGTCAAATAATTTCTTATACCCTGCATGATGTTTTGTTTGCACAAATTATATTATGTTCAATATTTGATCAAGGATCTTAACCATTTTAGAATTCTTTGTGTCGGATCTAATCAGATGCGTATCTAAACGTGTTATAAAATCAATTCCAGAAGAAAAAGATCTAAAATTTGCATTTAACTAAGTCTCTTACTCGTACAATTAATGCCTATGCAATTGTTTAGTATACTTATCAACAACTTGATCATCAAACAGTAATTGAGTTTTCAGATAAAACTCCATACATTAATGATGGATTGATCCATACTCTTAGTGATGGATTATTATTCGATCTTTGCTCTAACATAAAGTATTGTTATATACATGTCAATGACAAAAGATAAGCCATATAATTTTCATATTAACAGATAAATAATTTTGACGTTATAGAGGTGATGATAGAGAGATTATACAACATAAAAATCCTTATAGCGTTGATCAAGCATAAACCACATTTTAAATTATTTTCTTTGGGCACGTTTGGTCTCAAATCTTGCTTGCTTCGATACATGATTCAATCAAAATTCTAAAAAAATCTTTTTTCTTGTATGTGATGATAGATTATGATTTCTAGAATTTTAGTTGATTCAAATATACTGATTACGTTATCTCAGGAATTTGGATCGAATTTGAACAGCCAGTTATAAATTCACAAGCAGTAAATAAAAAATGTAAAAACCGGGAAATAAAAAAAGAAATTCTCCCACCAGAAAAAGAAAAAGAGCCCGTCGTACTGATACCCACGCGCACTCCATTCACGTGTATAAAAGCCTCCCTCCCTCCCACCCTCCTCCCTCCTGTAACGCAGCGGCACACTAAAAGTCATATTCACACTGTCCCTGTCGCCTCTCTCTCTCTCTCTCTCTCCAGAATCCTTACTTTTTTGAGTTTTTTCCTTCTCTCTAAAAGCCCACCATTTTCTGTCTTTGCTTCCCACCACTGTACCATCACTCTCCCTCTCTCTCAAGAACACACAACCAACTTTCAGTTATCACATTCCAATTTCATCTCCATTTCTTCTTCATGTGGAGAGCTTGAAGGATTGATTGTAGTGTAGTAAAAAAGGGATTAGGATCATTAGGGTCTTTTCGAAATGGAGAGGAAGCAAGGGTTCTTCTCAGCACTGAAAGAAGAGGTAGTGCGAGGGCTATCACCTTCGCGGTCACGTGCGAAGAGTCCGGGTCGAAGCTCGTCGCCTATGTCGGGTCTGCTCCGGAGGATGAAGGGCGGCGGGGGCGGCAACCCGGAGGCGGTGATAGCAAGATCCGGGAGCCTGAGGCCGGTGGGGGAGACGCTGACGCCGCTGATGGAGGGTCCGGATCCGGACGGGGACGGAGTGGGCGATTCGAAGCGGGTCGGGTTGGGGCAGTGGGTGAAGGGCCAGCTGTCTCGGGCCCCGTCCATGGCTTCCAATTCCTACAGGCGCTCTGATCTGAGGCTCCTGCTGGGTGTCATGGGTGCGCCGCTGGCTCCGGTGCACGTTTGCGCCACTGACCCGTTGCCTCACCTCAGCATCAAGGACACTCCTATTGTGAGCTCTCTCTCTTACACACAGACACCCACACTAACTCATATTTTCCCGTGGCATTGTATTCATACAGTTTCTCCTCTTCAGACAATTCCAAATAAGTTTTTGGCAGTTTTTGGATTTGGTTTAGTTGACGTGGGTTTTGTCAATTTTGCCTAAACTTGGGCGAGAGGAGCGGTTATGAGCACTACTTTAGTACTTTGGACATTCCTATGGGGAGCTTGTTAGGTCCCTGGAATGGTTGAATCTTGCACTTTGAGCCTCCCTCTAATTCTTTCTTTGGCTGCTGGAAAAAGTGGGAAAAGTGAGGTAATGCTTTCGTAGTATGGAAATATGGTTATGAACTAGAAGCGACCCAATTCAAAGTTACACCAGTCTTTGATCAATGAGCTTGATACTTTTCAACTAACTGACAGAATAAATGGGTGGGGTCAAGTTTAATTCTCTTGTATATGTTGTTTATAACTTCGTTGATTTTTGGTCCAGTTTGTTGGTGAAATTGCTCTGATCTGGGGTTGTACTGCTGCAGGAAACTTCGTCTGCGCAGTACATATTGCAGCAGTATACTGCTGCATCGGGCGTGCAGAAGCTTCAAAGCCCGATTAGGAATGCTTATGCGTTGGGAAAGGTTAAGATGCTGGTTTCCGAGTGTGAAACAGGCGGCAGGGTGTTGAAGAGTAGACATGCTGATAGAGTTGCCGAGTCGGGTGGATTTGTCCTGTGGCAGATGCATCCTGATATGTGGTACGTGGAACTCGCAGTCGGGGGTAGCAAGGTTCATGCTGGCTGCAATGGCAAGCTTGTGTGGAGACACACCCCCTGGCTTGGTGCTCACCCTGCAAAAGGACCCGCAAGACCCTTACGCCGTGCCCTTCAGGTCGGGCTGCTTTTTTTTTTCTTCCTACGTTTAGTCTGCTTTGATTGATATACCCCTTTCTTTTAATCTTCTCATCTTTAACCCATATTTTGCACCTGTTTTCAGGGTCTTGACCCCAGAACAGCTGCCAGTATGTTCGCCGAGGCCAGGTGCGTAGGAGAGAAAAGGATCAACGGTGAGGATTGCTTCATACTGAAGCTCTGTTCCGACCCTCAGACATTGAAGGCCAGAAGCGAAGGTCCAGTGGAGACTATAAGGCATGTGCTGTTTGGCTACTTCAGCCAGAGGACAGGTCTTCTTATTCACATGGAGGATTCCCAGCTTACACGCATTCAGTCCAATACCGGTGATGCAGCTTACTGGGAAACCACTATCAATTCCTTTATGGACGATTACAGGCCTGTGGAAGGAATCATGATTGCCCACTCCGGGCGTTCCGTGGCGACCCTTTTTAGGTTTGGCGAGATGGCAATGAGCCATACCAGAACGATAATGGAAGAAGCTTGGACAATTGAAGAGGTTGCATTTAACGTTCCAGGCCTGTCAGTCGACTGTTTTATCCCTCCTGCCGACTTGAAATCTGGGCCCATCGGCGAAGCCTGTGAAATCCCCCGAGATGAAAGAGAGAAGAGCGCGATAGCTCTTGCAGCTCATAGGGCTAAGGTCGCAGCGCTGGAGCAAGCAGATGACAGCAGCGATAATAACATGGGCTGGAAGGTGGAAGTTTAATAACAAAGGTTAGGATTGGCAGCTGTTTATATGGGTAGGTTGTTTCTCATTGACTAACAGATTAGAAGTTACAGAGAGGATTTAGCTTGATCAAGAAATCTTAAGAAGTCGGGGCACGCCTCTATCGATCTGTAAATAGAGCATAATCATTCGCAGGTTCTTCCCGGCCTGGACGAATCTTATACTCTCAATGCAGAATCCAACTACGGTGTTGGAGCTCGTTTTTTCCGTCACGGGATGGAGCAGATGGAGGTTATCTTTTAGTTACCTTCCATCGATCAAGGAAGGTGGTGAAGCTTTTTACTGCACTTTTATTAGTTTTCTTGCCTTAATGTATACGTCCATGAGAGTACCAAGAACACTGCTACATGGGTTGGACACTAGTGTCTTTAGTTTTCATTTCTTCTATGCTTGTATTAGTTGTTACCGTTGTTTAATTAATGTTAGAGTTGTTTCGATAAAGGTAGAATAGGGCTAGTTTGGAGAGAAGATGATGGTTAAATCTTCTTTCCAAGTCACCTGCTGTAACCAAAATGTTACTGATGTGGGTTTCTCATTGTATTTTGGCATCTTGCCAGTGCTGCCAAAAGCAGCTTTTGCAGAAAATTTGTGTCTCTGGATATTGAATGCTTATGAATATGGAGATAAGCATCTTTCCTTGATCTCTTCGGCTCTTCCCTGTGAATTGTTACAATTCAATCCTTCTCAGTGTGCTGATTTCATGCACGACAAGATGTAAAGCTCATACTTTATGCTCCATTTTGTATTGATTGTTGAAAACAGGAACATAATCGGTATATTGTGAAGAGTTGCAAGCATTGAGATGTGTACTTTGAGATCCCTCTTTCACTGGGCTTCCCTTTCCCAATCTGCCTTACAGCAGCATGTAGGGCTAGTTGTCAAAAGTACAGGACCATTAGCATATGCAGAGTTTACTGGTGCTTGGAACTTTTAGAATAATCTTTTTTTAAAGTCATTTGTCCGACCATTGGTGGCAATTCAACCCATGCACTGGAGTAACGTGGGCCTCTCTGGAGTTTTAGTTGACAGTGGGTTGCCTCGTTTGAGGTAAAAAAACAATAAGGCTGTGTCTGAGATCATTGCAACCAGTGCACGGGGTTAAAGTTCTCCGAGTCCATGTGCCTTTTCTTCTTGTTCTCCTTCCTCAGGCATAAAGTACCCTTTGAGAGACCAACTTTGCACATTCTTTGTGGCCATTTTTACATTCTTTCGTCGCTAAAAGTTGAAATCGATACAAGGCACCGTTCAAGTTTTGGTTAGAGATTCAAATCGGCCCCATAGCCTAGCCAATTCGCAGTTACACCAACAATGACAATAGCTGCTGGTGTGGGGGATGGAAGTGGCTTCCACTTAGTAATGATGGAGTCCCTGAATGTTCAGATTCTACATAAGGGAAGTGCATTTATAGTCTTTTGGGGTAATGTCACGTTACTGTCGGAAATAAAGAAGGAAAATAAGGGTCATTTTAAATACACTCCGATCAAAGCAACTGTATATGTATGATGATTATTATTATTGTGAATAATGTTTCCTTTCATAGGAGGAAAGAGAACCATATTATTATTATATAGTATGTAATTGTGTTATAGTGATAATAGGTCAGCAGAAATTGAAGGAGATACCCCGTCAGGATCCTCTTCCATCCACCCTGATTGAAGTATTAAAGGAAATAAGCCCCTCCAAAATAATCTCCGAGGATTTCCCCACTTTTTAAGGTTTCTATATATTTGATTTGGGACAAGGAGCCCTCCATTCACACAGTACCACTTGACTATTTTGCCACTGAGTCCACTCCACTCTTTTAGGTTTATTTTCTACAGAAAGTATAATGCCCTCGCCTTTCCAACCCGTAAATTTATTGCTAGGAGTTCTTGGTATGAGCAAGTCCTAAGCATTTCAACTGTAAGTGAGAGATCCCTCGCTTCTAAACCCTATGTACCTTGCAAACAATCAACGATACGAGAACAGGTCGCCACACAGAGCGGAAATTTGTTAACCCTTTATTCCTTGTGTGAAGTGTATACATGGTTTTACATTGTTTTTAGATGGAAAAAGGAGGAAGGGAAAGCTTACATCAAAATACCCAGATGGAAGTGGACCATTCGAAGCAGCCTTCTGAAGGACGCAACTTGACCAAACATACCACTCTATGGAGGATCACATCACACAATGAAAGTGAATTCTTAGCCCAAATCTATGTCATAGCAATCAACCGTTCATAAGGATCAACCCTGAACTGGTGGCCCCCCGGTGTATTCAATACCTGAAGTATACAATTCGGTGAAAGGACCGAAGCCAATGAATTTACTTCCATTCTTGACAGGGAACATTTCGTGCATTTATTAACACAAAATGCTGAAGTAACTCATGCTCATTCAGTAGGTGTGACCCACTCAAGCCACCAAAGGCAATCTATAAGTTTAACTTTGATACAGCATTGTTAAAGATGGGAAGTTTAATGGGAGTTGGGGTAGTTATGGTAGATACTCTAGGTCTATCTTTTGTAGGTTTGTCCAAAAAGATTGAAGGGGTCTGTGATTCAAAAATAGCGAGACTTGTAAATGACTATGAATCTTGAATGCAAGTGATACCCCAGTTTATTATGTCTTCCATTTTAAAAGATGTGAACCCTTCTTAAGGAGCAATAATACTGATCTATTTTCTAATATATAAACAAGAGTAAGTGAAACCTACGATGTCGTAGAAGTCCAAGATTAAAGGTGTTGAAAGTTGGTCTTTAGCTGCTTGGAGACTTGTACATATGAATCGCATGCATAGAATAATATTCCCCCTCCTATAATTAAGACATACATATGGCATAAGATATCATGGCTCTGAGGTTACTACTATATCACCGGAAATGGCAGATGATATTGTTTGTTTAATGTAATCTATTGTTTGTTTAATGTAATCCTAGCTTCCTTCTCCTTTCCCAGGATGATGGCGTTACTGTGTTCGATTCTAATGTTGACTTGTAACCACATTTCAACTCGGATTAATTAGCATCATGTGCACAACGCATTGGGGGTGAGAATAGAAAACCATATCCTTGCTCGGCTTAGCTCAAGTTTCATCAAATGCCCTTCTTACAGATGCCTGCTTGCTGGCTCCAAATGTACAAGAAGGCATGAATTCAGGGCTGTCTCGGTGCAAAAAAGGTTCAACCCGTGCGGACCAGACAGAGTGCACGATCCATACGGTTGAATATGCCCAAAATTTTTCCCTCTTTGTACTTTGAACTTGTAACCTCCAAAATCACAATGTCGCTGCCTCACGTTGTTTTAATAATAATTGTTAGCTCTTGAAACGTAAATTTTTTCTAAGGGTCAAGTTAAAAATTGTTGATCCTCGAAACAGACATGTTCTTGTACCAAGGACAGAAGTTAATGGTTATACCTACATACCTCATCATAATATGGTTGTTGCTCTATTTTAATCCGGGATCATGAAGTGAAAGGTTGCTTAGATAAGCTTAATCATTTAATGAAATTTGTTGATAGCCTTCATTAGCTCCATTATTAGGTGAACCGCCTAATCAAATTTGAGCATTCGTACCAAATATGCATTATTGTTATTATTTTTACTTATCATGAACCCTGTTAAGTTACCATCTGTTCTAAAAGCTTAAGTTGTTAGAGAATGGGCCCAATAATGTATATCATGCTTTAATTGACCCAAACTTCATAGCTCACTTAGTACTACCAGCCAGCCTCCTAATCAAGCTTGAGCCTTGACTCCAAAACGGGGTCAGGGCTAAACAAACAACGCAAAGGCTTTGTTTACTGATCAGTACGAAGTTCAACGCAGCAAGAGGTGGAATCTTCCATTTGGGGAATGACCAATTGTTTTTTGGTACTTACATTGACTTCGTGTTTCCATTTTTCTTAGTGTAGCAGAGAGATGGTAGGAAGTGTTCTTGATTTGCTTGACATGTTGAGCATTTCAAAGCGCAGTTGCATAGAATTTGAAGAGGAGCTTGGGGAGTAACCCTGGCTAGTAAATAAACTGTCGGCAAGTGAACCTTCCACCCCATAGTAATACTATATAGTTTTCATATTTATGGGGGTTGCAGTACAAGTAGACCATACCCTAAGTCCAAAAATTGTACCAATACCAAATTGAAGCATTTACTCGGCCTACACTGCAATGACCCTCGAGCGAAAATTGTAAGTTCTTCTGTACGACAACACGTGAAGTCCACGTGTGACTGAGTTTTGCAACTTGGTGATGTATTTGACCGATGAAGTAGACGTATGAGCGCTTTAATGTCGTTTCACCTTAAGAAAGGGAGTTAAGAAACCACGAGGGGTTTGAAATATGGAGGCCTTGAGAAATAACTTTAAGATATTCGGTTTCAATCTTCATACTAACGAGCTGTAAATAACAGTTCTATTCATAGAAGGAAAAAAAAAAAGAAACATATACGCACGTTCCAAGTAAAAGGTGAAAATTTTGGACCATATTGCAACTATATTGCAACTAAGGGAATTGCAATATAACTATTTGGGTCAAGCCATGAAAATTTCTGTCATTTAAAATGCATCATCATCTTAATATATTAAAGCAAAATACTACCGTAAAATAACCAAAAGTAACCGTAAGAAGACCAAATGTAGTGATCTTACATAAGCAAGAACATTTTGCACAAATACGGGCTAATTTACTGAAACCACTTATTGTTAATAATTCACTATCATCTTATGATCACTTTGTCGTAAATGTTGTCTTTTGGTAGCAAAACAGGAATGTATCATAAAAGTTCTCTAAGTAATTACAGCGAACATGGCCAACTGTAAAAAGAACTAGACAAGCACGCATATTTTACTTGTAGCAATGAAATACTATCTATTTCTCCCCCCATCCCGAAATTTGTGATTGGTAGCAAAACAAGGATTTCATCAACTTGGAAGCATCGAGGACCACGTTTGCAAGCTAGTCTAAAGGGTCAAGACATGGATTCATGTCACTCCCTCTAATGGGGTCGGATGAGATTATGGGGCGTAAATATTCTTGCATTTATTGTTACCAAACTTTTCAAGCACTTAAATATTATTTAATGAATGAAATTGAAAAAATTTGTAATCCTGATCCATGGCCCATTGAAATACAATGTGCCTTTTGCTTTCAATTCTTTGTTCTGTTGTCAATGTGCCATTTTTTTCTTTCTTTAGGATACCATTGGCTTAATAGATCATATAATGAATTCAATTCCCGTATAGTAATGCTATAAATGACCCAGTACCGAATACTGGTGGATCTAATCCTCCACGAAAAGTAAGAAATTCCATCGACCAAGCTAGGGCGAGAGAAGAGATTTTTCTATTCTTCGCGGAAAGGCAATTTCCAATAGAGCCAGAAGTAGCCCAACCAAGAAGAAAGGCAGTGCCAGGCGAACAAAGATTCCCTAGCCTATTACATTAGGAGGGTTGACACAAGAAATGCATGTCAAAATAAAAAATAAAAAAAAAAGGGAAAAGAAGCTCATTTTTTGTGCTCAATTGGAAAAGAAAAAGCAACTCATGTAACTTGAAGATAACTTTTGACGAGAAACAAAAGGTGTGCCGTTTAGCTAATTTTATGCAATTCCCTAACAATAAAAATACAGTATGTTAATATTTTTACTTCAATGACACCAAAAGAATGCTCTGAGCTACTGATCGCCTTGATACATACCATCATGGTTTCATTCAATCATACAAATTCTAATGTTTCCAGAGTTGGATAACCATTGATGATGCATCTTTTCGTCTTACGAACAAAAGTCGTGTTCACACCGTTCCGCCCTTAGGCTCGTTACAGGTTTTATACAAAACTCAAAGCCGTTAATATCGGTATGGATAACATTTTTTCCCAAGTTGAAGCCAAAGTTACACAATAGGAGTAATCCTACCCTTATCACAAATACTTCATCCTCACGCGACTGAATGACCTTGTTCTCCATTTGGGACTTTCCATATTTGAAGGGGAAGTGGGGATATTTCATATGGATGTCTAACGGGCTATTGGGCTTTCAAGTGGGTTCATGCCCACATCTCTAACTACTAAGGAGTGGTCCAATGGATTTCTCCTTAGAAGTCTCAAAAGGCAACGGTTCGTCTTATTATTGACCTTTGCTACATTGCTCTCCAGTTTCCATCCGAGTAAGCCCAAAATGTTGTATCTAGGTTTTAATCAAGCCCATCGAACTATAATATCTGCAAGCTGTATAAAATAAAATAACAAATACCAACAAGAAAAATGTTATATCCCCTCCCTCATGCTTTTTCAACCCTTTTTTTGTCTCTGAACTGCATTTTGTAATATTTGTTAAGCTTTTAGTTATGAATCATTAGAGTCTGGTGTCTAACTAAAAAACATGTTCATAAGTTTGAGAAGTCTACCAGTTATAAGAATCAATCATGAACCTCATGTATTATAGATAGGGCTGTAAATGAACCGAGCCATTCACGAACGGCTCGTGGTTTGTTCTCCACAAAACTCGTTCACATTTGTTCGGATAATATACGAACCGAATATGAACAAGTTTTTAGGGCTCGTTTATTAAATGAGCCGAACATGAACACTCTAAAATGTTCACAAACATGTTCCATAACAGCTCGTCTAAATATTAAATTAATTATCAAGTCAGCCCCCGAACCCCAAGCCAACTTATAAACATAAAGCCCAACTCTTAAATAGTCCAATCTATGAAGACCAACACTTGAAATCCTTAACTATATAAACTAAAACTAAAACCTAAACCTGAACATCACAAACTCACACAGCCGCACTATGTTCTATGTCCCCTCCCTCGTCGCACACACTCATGCATGTAGATCGCACATAGACGTCTCTCTCTCTCTCTCTCTCTCCCTCCCTCCCTCCCCCCCCCAAATGGACATCACGTCTCATGTCTTCGCCGCCGTCATCTCCCCGTCATCGGATTCAACCTGCAAAGCTGCAACGCCGAAAGCCAAGTTTCCGATCTGCAAAGCCATCTCCTGCAAAGCCAAGGGCTTAACCTTGAATGCATCAACTCATTATCTATGCCTTCATCGCCAATCAATCAGATTTATTTTTCAGTGTTTTTGATTCTGCATCCCTCTTTTTATGTCCTTGATGTATCGTTTTTGATTAATTATAGCTTGATTGCTTGAATGATTTGAGGATTTTGAGATTTGATTGGAACTTGAACACAAATGTGAGCCAAGTTTTCGAATTTGAGTTCGGCTCGTATTGTTAAATGAGTTAAGCGAGCCGAGCCCGAGTCTTACCGTCACGAACTCGAGCATGTCAAAACTTAAACGAACCGAGTTCCAACACATCCGTGTTTAGCTCGAACTTGGTTCATATACAACCCTAATTGTGAATGTGGAACTTGACACCTACCTTCACGCGAAGCGTAGAATAAGAGGTGCTCTTATTGAATAATAGGTGGTTCTGTTTGAATCGAATGAGGCAGCAGAAGCCTAGCTCTGATATCATATTGCAGCCTGGTGTCTAACCAAAAAATATGCTCATAAGTAGACGAAACCCACCAGGTATAAGAATCAACCTCTCAATCCCTATGTATTGTCGACGTGTGACTTTATACGAAGAATGGGGTGAGCATACAATGAGTTGAAAACAGCCTCAACCGAACAACAAATGTACAGTGCAATAGCTTGATAAACTTTCAATGACAATGATGATTGAACTGTGGTGATAATTTCATATGACAGTGAACGTAACTCCTTTATTGCCATCTTGCTCGGTCTACCTTAGTAGCAGTGCCCATACAAGTCCCGAGTTGAATATTGTAGCTTTGGGGTACGCATAAATAGTAATAGGTACAAGAAATCGAAAGGTAGAGAAGTTTTTTGCACCCTTGGGGTTCCACCTACCACAAGTTTTAAGATCACTGTGATGGATGGATGTGGTATGGGCAATGAAGATCGTCGCGGGACCCTCAGTCAATGTTGGTTACTGCTTTAACAATATGGCAGATTTGGAAATTGAGTCGACAACGGTTGATGCTATCGAAGAGGGCAATGTTTTTATGAGACTTGGTTAGGCTACAAGGGAACCGACCTTTTCATGAACAAGTTCGTGCTTTATTCACTAAAAGCTCGTTCATGATTGTTTATTAAACAAGCAAATTGAGTTTAAACAAAAACATTGAGCTCTAAAAGAAATAAACGAGTTGCACATGAACACCTAAAATAGTTCATGAACGAGTGCGTAAATGCTTGTATCTTCATGAGCCTAGTTGTTGAGCACAACTATTTAAGGAGTCCTATCCAGACAGCCCTAAAGCCTTACAAAAACCAAACGTAAACTATAAACAACACTAACCTACTTCTAAAGGTCTGAAAACGCACCTTCTTTCCCTTTCTCTTTCTACCTGTTGCTGCTAAAAATATGCTCCGCGTACTTTGCGGAACCCGAGCCTGGACCGATGACCTGCAAGACAGAAAACGAGTGACCGCCGGGTGGGGTTCCTGGTGGAGAATCTCCGATGCTTAAGTTAGAGCGCAGCTACAGAATAGTAACTCTGAAAAAACATGAATTGTGTAATTGTCCCAAACCTGGAGGGGTAGACCCCTTTATATAGCTGTATGAGAAGACTCCCAGTAGGACTGGGCCATGGGTCAGATGTGTTAGGATCGCGTTAGGATCCTCGAGGATCAAATCACAATCCCAAATAAGATAATCATTGATCTCCCAATTTGACTGGGATTGCCGGGTATTCCCCAATTATTGGAAGTTATATTTGAGTTATATCATAAGCTCCCCACTTCCTTAGCTAAAATGTTTGGCTGAGGAAGTTTATACCTGGTATCTCGAGACATGCGTCAGATTTGTAAGTGATTCTCATCCACTTTATAGGGGTAACAATATTTCTCTCTTCCATGTGCTTTGACCTAAGCGGGAGCCTAAGCCTTAGAACTTTGCCCAAGTAGGGTGCCAGAACCCTAGCTCTCGAGAGCTAAGTCTTAGAATGTCACCTGAGTAGGTTATTCGGAATCATCTTTAGAGAGACAAATCATGGGATCTCGAGATCCTTTAGGGGCTGTGCCCCATGGTAGCCTCTCTCGGGAGAGGACACAAAGCTGTGCATGCAAGTTGTTGCATGTGCTAAGTGCTTGAATGTCCCCTCGAGGGGTCACCTCTCTTTTGGAGGGTGTTCATTTTGTGCAAGTGTGTGTTCTTGAGCTCGAGCCGACCACATCATGCTTGCGTTTTACTTTGTCGCGAACTCTTATCATTAGCTAAGAGCTGGCAAAGAAGCCTCGCACTCACGCTTGGCTGGGTTTTGAATTGACAAAGAATGGTGGGGATGAAGTCTCATAGTCCTTTGCCGTTTCACAGGTTAGAACTGTAGCTAAACCATTCGGATAGAGCTCGAGCTCTATCCTATCACCCTCGGGGGTGTTCATCCCTCGAGGGACTGATGGAGCGCGGAGCTCATGCAAATACCCTCGGGGGTTTGACGGAACTTAAGAGTTCTCGTCTTACAGGCCCTCGGGGGCAGATGGAGCCGGAGCTCATGCAATTACCCTCAAGGGTTCGACGGAATTTAAGAGTTCTCGTCTTACACGCCCTCGGGGGTTTAACGAAAATTGGAGTTCTTGTCGTACGTGCCCTCGGGGGTTTAACGGAATTTTAGAGTCCTCGTTGTACGCGCCTTTGGGGGTTTGACGGAACTTTAGAGTTTTCGTTGTATGCTCCCTTGGGGGTTTGACGGAACTTAGAACTCTCGTCGTTTGTGCCCTTAGGGGTTTTTCATCCTTGTTGCCGCGGTGCCAAATAAAAAAGGCGCGGTTCATGGAGCGCATAATATGGTCGATGTAGCGAACCTCCCTGTCTGATAAGACAGGAGGCATTAAGCCTGTATAAGATTGATCTCATGAAATATAAAGCCCCCCGGCCTTTGAGAAGGCGTGGATATATAAAAGATGGCTTTTAAGCCCATATGTAGAGTCCGGTCGCAAGAAGACCAGTACGAGTAAAATAGAAGACCGTAATCCGCCTGCTTGACTAGACGAGCATATAGAGCTTAGAGGAAGTGGAGTTCGTCGCAATTTATCAATATGCTAAGAAACAACTAGATCCAGTTTGCTGGTCGCATGAGCTTGAGCTTGCAGTTGTACCGGCATATCAGTGATGCTTATTAGCAGAGGCTGACGATATTCTCTGATTCACTGATCGAGGTCACTGTGTGACCAAACATCATGAGATAATAAGATATGCCGAGTCGGCAAGAAGCTGCAGTAGAAACCCTAGACGTGACTTCAAGTCGTAGGGTGCTATGAATTTATTCCTTGCTTAAGAAGTGGTTTATACGTCACTGTTGATGCTCGCAGGCATATTTTAAACCCTTGCAAGAAATAAAAGTACATGACTGAAAAAACAGCCTTTGAAGCAATAAAGCATATGAAAATGCAACTATGTTTTTAACACAGAAATAAGAGCGGTGTTTAGACACTGTGGCCCTAGTAGGGCCTTATCGGTTTAGCCGACAGAGTACGCTGCACTGCGTGTCACAGGCGAGTTTAAAAAAAATCATTGCAGTCGGTAAGACACGACATGTAATATGCTCGCATCAATTGACGTAACTAGACAATGCTAGACCAAAAATTAAATAGGTATAGGTTAAAGAAGCGCACAAGAAGCAGCCTTTAAGGAGGCTTTGTTAGCGCCTAAAAGCGTAGTCACTTAATGTTTAGCGACAGATACGTGACCAAAGATGCTCCATTTAAAACACGTGCAACATACTTTTCGAGAAAGACTCCGGGGTCTTTAAATCTAAATAGGTTTTTTCACGGTTAAAAGCTTAATACTCTTAAGAACTTGTAGCCTTTTTCCTTTAAAAGCTAATGCTTTAGAAAGCATGTGGCCTAAGTTCAATAAATAAGACTTCGTAGGTCTAAATATTAATATGCACTTTTACTGGGCTGGAATGCAAAATTCAAAAGGAAGGGTTTCACCTGATTTAGACCGGGTCTACCCCTTCTCTTCTTTAACAGAGAAGCAGATGGGGGACACCGCAACGCACGGGGAGGTCACGGTGGACCCGTCGCATGGTCGTAGATCAGGAGCACGAGTGGCCGAGGTGGCGCAGATCTGCACGGAGTTCCTTGCTACGGCAGTTTCTCCTCCATGGAGCGACGGACAGAACGGAGTTGAGGCCGCTATGGTGCAGCGCCGGTGGGCGCGATGGTGCAAGCCCAAACAGTGACGGCGAGGTTTTGAATCTCTTCGCGGAGGATACGGCCGGCAACATCACTGACTTGGGCGGCGTGACATCGGGGCGATGTCGGGGAGCTAGTGGCGAAGCGGCGCCGTCGCCCTTTGCTCGCGATGGACGGCGCGATGTCGGGGATGGTCACGGGGTTGATGCTGGCAACGGGTGCTAGCTGTTGCGCCAAAACCATCATTGTGGTGGCCACCAATGATGGTTGACGGTGGCGCTGATCTGCTTCTTCTTTCCGTTTTTTTCTGATTGTAATATAACGGTGCAAATTCGGGGCGTAATTACTGGGAGGTGGACGACGAGGTGTCGTAGTCGCTGTTCGGTCGCGGTGGAGCAGAGCTAGAGGAAGGCGGCGGAGCGATGCCGTCGCTATCCAAGCGTGGTTGTAATGGAGGCATTGGCCATGTCGGAGGAGGCCATGATGGTCTCGATGGCCTGACTATTCATGGCGTCGGTGCCTTGCTGGAGGACATGCCACGGCGGCGGCGCTAGGGTTCTAACCCATAGGCGGTGGCTCTACCGCAGCTTCTTCATCTTTGATTCTTTCTCTTTTCTCTTTTGAGTTGATGACATTGACGACGACAGTAAGGCCGTCAGTCTTGTCTGCCGTCGGCAGCTTTGTTATAATATGACACCTGCGGCGGCAGGATATTCTGAAGCGGTTTTGACATGTAGTTCTCGGCAGTTCGCTGTACAACCGTTGAGATTTCTTGAGGTCAATCGGTTAGGCTGACGGGTTTCACGGATGACGTCAAACTGTTGCTGTTAAAAATATGTTCCGCATATTTTGCGGAACCCGAGCCTGGACCGATGACCTGCAAGATAGAAAACGAGTGACCGCCGGGTGGGGTTCCCGGCGGAGAATCTCCGACTCTTAAGTCAGAGTGCAACTACAGAATAGTAACTCTAAATAGTAACTCTGAAAAAGCATGAATTGTGTAATTGTCCCATACCTGGAGGGGTAGACCCATTTATATAGCTGTAGGAGAAGACTCCTAGTAGGACTGGGCCGTGGGCCAGATTTGTTAGGATCGCGTTAGGATCCTCGAGGATCACGTCACAATCTCAAATAAGATAATCATTGATCTTTCAGTTTGACTGGGATTGTCGGGTATTCTCCAATTATTGAAAGTTATATTTAAATTATATCATACTGATTTTATCAAATGAGGCAGGACATCATACAAAGAAATGCTTGTAGTGATAGAATACCGTACTACAAGGAAGACTTTGATGATGAAGCCGTGGCCGCGTGGCGTCTAATCTGTTGTGTTTAAGGTTTAAAGACACGAACGCCATTGATGAGATCTTCAGATTGAAGAACCCATGTTCCTTCTTCTGATTTATTTCCCCAAAAATTGGTCAGATCTTTAAGTTTATTTTTTGTTGTTTTAGCCATTTTTCAATCAGAAATAACACATAGGGCATTTGTTTTGCAAAATTGGATTTAAGTTATTGCTTTTTTAAACTTTTTTTCTATTGAATTCTCTTTTTACTAGCCAAGTGAGCTTTGCTCGTGCTTGTATAAGTTCTGCGAACACAGATTCGAGCATAGATTTAGATGTCATAACAAACTCGAGCTCAAACTCTGCTAAACAAGCCAGGTACTCGGTCATTTGCTGCCTTAGACTCGGTGGAGCAATTTGTTTGTCATGATTCGGGGGTGTGTTGACTGCAATACACTGTCACTAGATTAGATTAGATTGGTTAAGCAATCTTTCTTTCCCCGTTTAATTAGTTGTAATTTAGGTCGTCTATGTTACCCATTTTTTACGAAGTAGTAGTATAATACTAGCAAGTAAGCAGAGAAAAAAAAATTGTTGATGTATTTGAACAAAATAAATCTCCTTTTTAGTAGCAAAAATTGTTTTGAATTTAATTAGAGTTTGGTGAATACACTTTATATGCTTTAGTCCCATGTTAGAAAATTTTCATACTTTGAAAGCACCCATCCTACATTATATTGGTTTTTTTAAAGAAACCATAACGAGAATAAAAGCAAGTAGTTATTCGCATCGTAGTTACCTATGCTTGAATGTTATACTCGTACATTCAAAGAAGAGATGATAAGTACGGAGATACGAGTTATACTTCTGAGATCTTATATGAGAGTATGAGACTATTGCACCATTTTTATACTAGAGAAGTATAGTCGTTCGTTAGGCTACTCATTCTTAATGGTGGGTTTTATGACTTAGTCACCATTGTTTTTTTGCAGTTTGTTTCCAACTGTCATATTTTTCATTACCAAATTTATTTATCAAAGGCAACTGTTTGCATTAACATTTTTTAACCTTTTCTAACGGCTACTTTGCATTTAACCTGCTAACTCGACTTTAGGAAGAAGATTTGCTAACCATTTTCAAGGTTTTATAATAGTTAAGCTTTTTATCTTGCATTTTTCATGATTTCGGAAGCTTAGCATTCTGGGCATATTGTTAAGGTATTGGGTGAAGCAGAAGCTTCACTCATTTGACCAAAATGACGACCGGAGAAACAATTTAAGCTAGACTGTTATATCCTAGAAACGACACGCTGAAACCTTGCTACTTTATTGTAGGGGTGCAACTTAGACGAACCCAATCCAATCCGAGAAAATTCAACTTTTTAGAAGTCCAGCCCAATCCGACCCAACTTGGGCTTTTTGCAACAAAAAAAAAAGCCCAACCCAAGTGAAAATGCTACAAGTTGGGTTTCAACCCAACCCAACGCAATTAATATCTAATTAATCTTTTGTTTATCATTTGTAGCTGAATAATTTTTCTCATGCGTTCCATTATCTAAAGACTAGCATGACTCACATTTGACTCATTCAATAATATTTTAATAAATAAATAAATTTATCTAGTCAAAAAATAAATTACAATATTACAAAGAAATCTTTATGGATTAACGTAGTAGCTTGGACACTAAAGACAACTAATAAACTTCATTCCAATTAAAAACTACATAATCTTGTAATATGTATATTACAAACTGCAAGATTGTTTTGGGCAAAGTACGTCAAAGGGAGCAAGCAATAAGCCAACATTACAAGCAAAAAGACACCATCAGTATCGTCGTGGATGTCATTGGTGCCAGATCAAAGGGACCAATCCTTTCTCCAAGGGCAAATGCACCTCCAAATCACAAAACTCCGCCCACCAGACTCCCCTCTGCCGACGTCACCGCCACCGCCACCAATTATGCTCCCTTGGCTCTCGTCAGGGTGCCAACCGCAAGAGTTCCTCGGTGTCGCCGTTCTTGATAAGGAAAACAAGGATGTCGGACGAGGAGGAAGAGCCGATGTCGTCGTGGAGATCGGGGAGAGGAAGGAGGATTTGAACCAGAGAGGGAGACAAAGGTTTGGGAGATCTTGTTGACGACAAAGCCGGACTTGCCTACGCCGGAGAAGAAGATGGTGCCGACGAAGTTGAGTGAACGCGAGGGTCTTGGTGAGGTGGAGGTGTTGGGGAATGACCGAAGGATATTCTTCTTGAGGCCCCTGTTAGTGTAGGGCTGGCTGCTGAGGGATCGGCTAGTGGCAACACTACTGTGGTGGACGGATATAATCTACTGCCTCTACTGACTGTTGGGGACGGAGAGATTGAAAGGGCTTTCGTCGACTTGATTTTATTTTTATTTTTTTGGGTTAGGATGGGTTAGCTTGAGTTTAATGGGCTTAGCCCAATTTAGTGTCATTTAAGTATTTACCCAACTCAGACCAACCCATTTGTAATTAATTGCGTTTAGTGAGTTAAAATTTGTTCATACATGAGCTGGGGTGATTAAAGCCTACTTTAAACTAGCCCAGATTGCAGCCTTACTTTATTGTGTATATGTTAATTGTATTTGTACCTTTTCTTATCATTTACAACAGAAATACAGTAGCTAATAGTAATCCCATTCAAAATAAATCAATCTCCTCTCAATACAAAAGCATCCCCCGAAAAAATCTCCAAAAGAATCCAACTCAATGTATAACCCAAGTAGCGGTAGGAATCTCATCAAACGTATGGGCGGAAAATACTACTAATAACTACTACTATATGACATGCATGGGCGAAAACCCTAAAGCAGAAAGTAGAGGAAAGCCCATCCAAACCCCAAGCTTGCAACCGTCTTCTGCATCGGCCACATCTTCTCTGCGCCACTCTGCAAGGTGAATTCAAAACAAAAAGGTGACAGTTAGTAATCATCAAGACCATGCTTGGCTTGAATGAAATGCCCAGGAGATAAACGACGATAAATAAACAAAAAAAAAAGAGAAAGAAATAAAACACAAGATATGGTCACTGAATTTTCTGGGTTTTGGTCTTTTAGGTCATCTTTCCTTTTGTCTAAATGTATGCAACACGATGCATATGGATCCCATTTCTTCAAGCAAAAATGAGTGCGCATTGCAATCTTTTTCTAGGCTGTTGGAAGCAATGATGGATTGAATGTGAAACTTTATTTGTGAGTGCAGCGGGGATGGGGTTGGCTATGATGAGGCAGGTGGCAGGACAGCACCGAGCGGGGCGGGGCAGGGCACCTCAAATTGCCATCCCCAATTTGCCCTGTCATTCTTTACACATCGCAAACCAACAATGGCTTATTATCTCAGAACAAGTCAATTACTTCTAAATTAGGTTATGTATGTATGCCAGAGCCAGTGAGACTGCATAAGTATCAAGACTAACAAAGTAGGGTCAATTTGTAGATCATTCACTACAACTCGGTTACTTCTGAAAATTAGGATCCGGGGGTACTTGGTAAGAGGATATTCCTAATGGCGGTAAGACCGGTTGACTTGATTCAAAAATGAATTTAACCGACCATTCCTGAAACATGTTATCCCTACCGTGTCAATCTCATTTCGAAAAGTTGGCCAAAATACCATTTTGAACTGAAGTCCAATAGTGCAACAAATTCCACATGGCCAATTGCGCCCTTGCCACACTAGATCAGATATGCCATTCAATTTTACGTTTACGGACACATCCTCGCTTTGACAAAGAATGCGAAAGTACAATACATGCATGCTTTGTCTCGCATCGGTTGTTGAAGGAAGTAAAAGACCACACAATCTCTTTCAGCTGATTTACATAGGCAGTTGCAGAAAATTGATGGGCTTCAGTCGAGAAGCTAACTTACGTACATTTTTACATAATAGTTTCTCAAAATAATGCTAGTTGTATTGGTTGGAAAATATTACATCTCGGGTGGGACTGGGGAGACATAAGTGCTACTACATTGTAAACTTCACTTCTATACAATGAACATAAGCAAACACCCACCATACATTCATGACAACAACGTTATTTAAGGTGTACCTATGAATAGCACTACCAGTTTTCACGGTAGGATGCTTTTACTGCCTTAGGAATTATTTAAGGTGTAAGCATAAACAGCACTATCGATATACGAATTTTAGCACACATTAATGGTTTCATGTATAGTTGTTATAATGTCATCATCTACATCCAAAACTCTCTGGATCATTCAAATAGAACCCAAGAAAACAACAACACTTGTCATGTGAAGTTGTGATCTATGGTGATCAGAGATCTTTAGCGACACTCATTGATAACCTTTAGTGACACCTAACTATCATGCTCCCCTGGTTAACTGATCTGACTTAGTTCCCAATTACTACTATAGAGCTAAAATGCGAGTTGCCTAAGATGATCAGATCTACAATAAATGGCACTAACCAACTGCGCATTATGCCTTGGGCGGAAAATAGATAAAATCCAACAACGGAAAAATGGTAAAAGTAAAACAAGACGAGAAAACACACGTACCGAATTATCTGTCGCGGACGGTGCAGGCGATCCAGTCTCCGGAAGAGGCGCCGGAGCTCCCGTCGGCGGCGCCGGTGGACTCATCACCAACGGAGAGGGCGCCGACGCAGGAGAAACCGGCTTGGTCGGGGCAGGCGCTGGAACCAGAGCAGGCGGAGAAGCGAGAGGAGCCGGAGGAGGGACGGCCGGGGGAGGCGGAGGAGAGGGAGGAGGGCTAGTCGGCGCCGGTGGGGGGACCGCCGGTGGAGGGACCGCAGGTGGTGGTGTGCTCACCGGAGGAGGCGAGACGGGAGTGGCCACAGGAGCGGGAGGGGTGGGAGTCGGTGGAGCGGCGGTAGGGGTTGCAGCCGGTGGGGAAGTAACCACCGGGGGGGGAGAAGAGGTCGGTGGGGGGGTAGTTGGCGGCGTGGGTGGCGCGGCGGTGACGGTTGGGGGAGAGGCAGTGGGGGTACTGGGTGTTGCAGGGGTCGCAGTGGGTGCCGCCGCCGGAGACTGGCCACCGACGCCGGCAACGACAATGCAGACAAAACAGAGGGCAAAAGAAACCTTCCGATCCATCGTGGGAGTGTGTGCACTACAGAGAGTCTCACCCCTTAGGTGATTTACAGAGGGAGACGGAGAGACTGCGCAGCTTTGAATAGAGGGAAGGGCAATTGGTGGGTGTGTATATATAGATATAAGGGGGGGTTGTACGTATAGTTCTTAAAACCTCGGTACCTTTGTCCTAAAGTTGACATGACCCCCCACGTAGACTACCCAACAAACTTGAACAGTTGAATCCATCTGTAGCGTCTGATCGCAGCTGTCAGGGGGTGGGCTCCCCTGATTTTCTCGGCGGATTATAGTACCAGGAACCGAAAATCTTTGCGCCACGTCACGGGGATCGCCGAGTCATGGTGGTACTGGGTGGGTTTTCACCCTAGTGAAAGGGGTTAGATCTAGGGTTTACTTACTTTCTTACCCTCATTTGGTGCCCTAAAAGTGTAGTTTAGGACCATAATAATGCCCGACGTGAGTTTGTGCCTTTTCACTATGCGGTTTTCCTTTTTTAATGGGTTTATTGGCCCCTGCGAAACATGTAAAGTTTTGACTGGGGAAAAAAGATTAAGGATGATAATTTGATCCGTATTAATGTTATGCGGCTTGGTCGATTTCATCTGCTTCGTGTGGGTATTTTATTATTTTTAACTTCGACATATTTAAGGTGAGATTTAGTTAATACTCTTTCTGTCTCATAAAATTTGATCAATTTTTTTTATACGCAGATTAGAGATTTAGTGATATATTATGTATTTCTCATTCTACTCTTAGACACAGGAAGGAAAGAATGTGGGTTAGGAGAGTGAAAATAAGTTAGTGAAATGTTACATGTAGAAAGAAAAGTGTAAGAAAGTGGGTTAGGAGAGTAAATATGTAAAAGTACTTACATAATTTTTCTTATTTTAAAAATGAGTAATTTTTGTGCGATAACCTAAACAAAAAAAATTGATTAAATTATGTGGGATAGAAAAAGTACGAGGTTTTAGTTAGAAATCTTTTCGGTGATGGATGCGTTCCTGTCCATCTCGCTCATTTATTTTGAATATGTTTTTTCGTTTCAATTTAGTGCTCATCTACGTGGTTTGTGCTTTGGCTTGTAGAACTAACTTTACACTATTCAACCGTTTCTTTTTGTTAGCAACGTAACTCTAGTTAAGATTAAAGTTTTGGGCTACTTCTTCTTATTGCTATTTTATTAAAATGGATTTGCTTTTCTTTAAAGACATTAGAAAGAGAAAAAAGGTGAGGCAGTGCTGCACGGGGTGGGCTTCGATCTCCCGTACCCACTTTGAAGTGAATTTGGTACTCATATACCAACCCAAATGCACGTCAAAGCGTACTTGATTCGCGGATTGGTGGCATGAAGGGGGAAAAATTTGCAAACGAGGGCCGATCGAATCCATTGCTATTCCTATGAAGCCACCGTGACGAATTACTTGAACATTGATATTATATGGTCAACAATTTAATATGTCAGAGAATTTTATAATTTACTTGAATGAGAGGCTTTATATAGTCCGGATTCTCTTTCATCCAACGTGAAAGCTTCTCCCGATTATAATTAGAGACAAAATATACATAAGATCAACTTCTTCTATATATACGAAGTAAAACCCATTTGAGACTAAACATATTGGCTTCATATGCTGCTAGAGTTTCTACTTGCTCTCGGTCAGATATGACCCCAATCCTTTTGGAGATTGCGGCAAGAACTACCCACCAGAGTGTTGACAATGGCCACAAATCTCAAGCACCGATATCCTTTGGAGACTAAAGGTTCAAAATTAATCTTCACTATATCAGTGTTGGTGGCTTCGATTAATGGTGATTCTGGGCTGGAATATGTGGTATTTGCAATTTGGGCATTCCTATTTTTCCTCCCTAAAGATACATAAACCGATAATAATTTATAGGTTGCTTTTGCTCAAATTAAAATACAAGTTGACCACTTGAACCAACACGTATACGGATTATATTAAAAATCTCGAAACTCTAGGAATGATCTGGACTTGTATCTAATTTAAGTTGTGATATATTGTGTTTGACCCTAGAAATTGGCATTGTGAATACTTTTTGTTCCAAATGATAATTGACCATTTTAAGACAGTAGCTTACATTAATTTTGTAGGAGTAAAAACATCCGTGACATTGGTTGCTAGGCTAGGACTAGATAATTTTTGCTACTCCTGAGAATACAGTTTGTTACACTCCATCCTGTCCTTAACAAAGGCTCTGGTCCAACACGGGACACAGTGGGCCCCATGATAATGTACGCTACAAGCATGTGGCTGGACCCCCGGATCAGATGGCGGCCGGTGATTGGCCTCAAGTTTAGCGTAGATCAGCCAACCTGAGATTATCATAGTCCACCGACTAATATTTGTGGGGTCCAGTTGTGCTGTTGTTGTGCCCTGATTGGAAAATGTGTGATTATTGCTTTTTATTTTTTAGTGTGGTGCAGTATGTTCACTTATTAGTTTCCTTTAAAACAAAAAAAGAATAAAAAAGGGAGATGGCAACAGTGTTATTCACACGTAATATGCCCCTCTTACCCGCATGCCTGAAATTTTCCGAGATAAAAACCTGAAGGCTACATATTTCAAAATCTAAAAATCAATTTAAGCTATTTTTTTTTATTTTCTTCTCATAATTTTAAACACGGTTCCTGTCATCGAATATGCATTACAAAAAATATATAGTTAGTATTGACATTTGTCAGATAGTAATGTAAAGCGCACCAAAGTGAGTGTTATAAGCACATATGTTATACATACGTAACAAACATGTCAAGTTTAGTAACGAGACAAGCATGGATAATAATCTGACAAAACTAAGTAAACCTTGATCAGGGATACAGAGGGGACTAAAAAAAAAAATACTAGTATGAGCTAATGAGGCAATGAGCACTGGGCAAGTGTTGGGTGATGGCTTGCCTCTGTCGTTTACGCATGATAGATGACAGACTTTCTTGTTTGTTTTTTGTTTTTATCCATTATTTCAAAAGACATAGAAAATAAAGGAAGGAAAATATTGTCATTGTTGTTGCTGGCTTTAATAGCGTGTTTTTTACTTAATGGATGCTTTTTATTGGCTAATTTTTATGTTGTGACATCTATCAGATACATTTGTCTTCCGTATGCTTGCGTATCAATTCATTACCTTTATGAATATCGTGTAACTGCTTAGCAGTCTCTTTATACACATACACGTTCCAAACATTCTAAAGAGAAGGCTAATGAGATAGTGGGCATGGTCGCAATTGCTATATAATAAACCTATAACAGAGCCTGATATATATAAGGACCAAACTGGCAATAAATAGACTGCGCAAATCTATTGAAGGGTCGCCTACGTTGGCTGGTGTCAAAGGCAGACTCTTTTGGGTACAGCTAGGTTGGTGTTGGCTTGAATGGCATAAAAGAAAAACTTTTGCTTGCAACTCAATTCACCTTCCACGTGAGCTTCTTTTCATCATATCATGTACTCATTTATCTCCACCCTAATAAATTTGTTCAGACTCCACCTATAGTGTGGGATTTTTGTTCATTCTAGTGGACAACATCTCATTTTTTCTTAACAAAGTCTACTACCATTTGTTATTATTTATTAATTTTTAGTAATTGAGCAATGCTGAGTCCTGTTCATTTTGTTTCATCCTTTTTTTTTTCAAAATGATTATAAGCAGAAACTAGCAAATAATCGAAAGATAGTTTATTTCAGAATTGTGACTTGTGACACGGCAATAAAGTATGCGACTCAATTGTAGTGTTTTAAATTACTAACAATGCCCAAGTTATGTAGTTGATATTGACATTTTAAAGCAAGCATCAAGGCTCCTTTGCTTAATTTGTAGCCATCTTATCACCATGCATTCAGTAATATAGGCATTTCAAGTCGAGCAAGGGCCAAAAGGTCGTTATTGAACCCCACTCCACGTTAACAATCTGCCTCGACATGAAGCAAGAAATTACCCAGCACCCATTGCCTTGCCCAGTGGAACATTGCCGTCACATTGTCTAAGGCGTGGAAACAAGCTAACACATACCGTGAGAAAAGAAAATCAAAGTGCCGACCATCTTGCAATTACCAAAGAAGCTCGACAAGCAATGTAGTACGTGTACATTGAACGCACTCGTAGAAAAATAAACAAAATCATACTCGCTGATTTCGGTGAACTTGCCTTCGAAAAGCAAATTAAGTAACTTTGTACTCTTTTGTTGTTTTATTTTCTTCCACCTAAAAAAGGGGCAAAATTTTTGAAGTTTTGGAAAAACTTTAGAAAGTCTTTGGGTCAAAGTTTCCAGATAGCCTAGACGTTTGCGCATTTATGGTCCCAAACAAAAGTAGTAAAAGAATAGGGGGCCAACCCGCCGAGTAGGTTTAACAGTCAGGTTACTCATGTACTATGTTCTTAATGCTGTTGGGTTGATTTTACATGCTACCCTCCATTAGTTGGCCTATTTCTTTCTCTCATTCGGCTTCTTCCCTGTTTTCAACCTTTGTGCTTTTAATCAAGTTGTCCTGTTGGGTTCCTGGACTTTCACAGTCATAAAGATTGTCCATACTCATTGCATTAGGTGAAGAGTGGCTTTAAAATCGAGTGCCCAAATCGGCATTGATGCCTTTCAACCACTCTGTTACTAGGATTACCTTCCTAATCTTGATTTCCGTCCAGAGATCAATTTCTAGATGGTAAGCAACAACTTTGTCCTTGCGTGACATTTGACATGAAATCTTTTTTTTTGGGGCGTGTTGAACTGATATGAGTTTGGTGTAAGAAAATTTGTAACCATTTGTTGAAGAATATGAGTGGCATTTATTTCGAGAATAAGCAACACCTAATTTTTTTTCCAAACTAATGTCAAGGAAGTGGGTTCGCAGTTAACATGAAGATGCTGTGAGGAATGCAGTTCGAGTCAGATGTCAAGTATGCTGATGTGTCACAGCAAGGATGGAGTAAAGGCAGAGGCCAAGGGTTTTCCAGACAGATCCTGAGGGTGGCAGTGTTACAAGGACGATGGCTCGAGGTGAATACACGATGACAGTCACATTCCGATACTTATATCCAGAGTCAAGGTCCTGTATATTTCTCTCTCGAGAATTCTAAAGAGTGGCATTGTTGCAAGGTCCTGCATATTTCTCTCTCGAGAATTCTGAAAATGTCCAACCTCAAAATGAATTCTCAAGGCCCCTATTTATAGAGGTTGAGATAATGATGTCATCAACCGACACATGGTGCTCCTCGGGAGTGACATTTCACCTAGGGGTCCATAGGTGCCGGTGCTCCACAGACTGTCGGATTGCATATTCGCCCGCTCTGTCCTGCACAATATCGCTCTGTCTATCTGGAGAGACTGGCCCACACAGCGTCGGGGTGCCCGGAAAGCCCCCTCGGTCTAGCCACCAGCCCAGAGCCATTGTAGAGTCCCACAGAGGTCGAGAGATGCTGAGGACCTGACAGCGGTGGGGAAGACCCGATGCCCAACTACCAGGCGGACTAGGCGTGATGTCCTCCGGAGACACGTTCTCGTCTCGGAGTGACCTGTGTGTCATAGTCCCTCAGGATGCTCGTGAAAGGCCCCAGTGCAAGAGCACGTAGGCTAGTCACACACATCCTGTTGGAGATAGTGTCTCGAATGAGTCGCCCATCTCCGTGGGTGAGTCCTTGTGCCAGAGCACTAAGAGCGCATCAAAAGTAGTGTCCTAGAGGAGTCTCTTATCTGACGGGCCGAGGTAGCATCCCAGAAGAGCCATCTACCTGGCGAAAGGGGAGTTTTCATACCGGAGTACTTAGAGCTCCCTAGCAGAGATAGTATCCCAGAGGAGTCACATATTCCCGCGGTGAGTACTTGTGCCGGAGCACTCAGAGTGTGCTAAGGTAGTGTCCCAGAAGAGTTGCCTACCCGACGGGTCGAGGTAGCATCCCAGAAGAGCCATCTACCTGACGGAAGAGGAGTATTCATGCTAGAGCACTTGGAGCTCCCTAGTGAAGATGATGTCCCGGAGGAGTTGCTTATCCTCGTAAGATGTTGTGCATTCTGTGGAGTAAGTCGAAGTATGTTCCATTATTATGGCAAGGTGCACATAATATGGTGAAAGAATGGACCAACGCGGGGGCGTGGTAATGTGATAAATAGTCAGTGGTGCGATTGTATCAACGATGCTGAGCATGGGCGCAACGGAATGTGTGTGGTGCCGCGACACGATAATGTGACAGATAATCAGGAGGCACGAATGTATCTGGAGCGTGGCGTGTGGGGGCTACAGAGTGTGTGCGATGCCGGGGGGCACATGATATTGAAATGGCGCACAGGCGCGACGGCAGGTGTCATGGAGTCGGTGCTCAAACGCTGACGATGGGAGTCGCGGAGTCGCGGGGGTCGGCGCGTGAACGTGGGTTACAGGCGTTGTTGAGTCTCTGCGCGAGCACGGAGTAGGTGCCCGGGGCCCAGGGACGAGGTCCCAAAGTCGATGCGCAATTAAAATTTGCACAACCAGTCGAGGCAGGGCAACTGGCCGGGGTCGCCAGATGTGCTGACCGGGGCCGGCTGGAAAACCAGGACCGTCCAACCAATGCAGCTGGCCACCGGAGGAGTTGCTTATCCCCGTAAGATGCTGTGCATTCTGGGGAGTAAGTCGAAGTATGTTCCATTATTATGGCAAGTTGCACATAATATGGTGAAAGAATGGACCAACGCGGGGGCGTGGTAATGTGATAAATAGTCAGTGGTGCGACTGTATCAACGGTGCTGAGCATGGGCGCAACGGAATGTGTGTGGTGCCGCGACACGATAGTGTGACAGATAATCAGGAGGCACGAATGTATCTGGAGCGTGGCGTGTGGGGGCTACAGAGTGTGTGCGATGCCGGGGGGCACGTGATATTGAAATGGCGCACAGGTGCGACGGCAGGTGTCATGGAGTCGGTGCTCAAACGCTGACGATGGGAGTCGCGGAGTCGCGGGGGTCGGCGCCCGAACGTGGGTTACAGGCGTTGTTGAGTCTCTGCGCGAGCGCGGAGTAGGTGCCCGGGGCCTAGGGACGAGGTCCCAAAGTCAATGCGCAATTAAAATTTGCACAACCAGTCGAGGCAGGGCAACTGGCCTGGGTCGCCAGATGTGCTGACCGGGGCCGGGTGGAAAACCAGGACCGTCCAACCAATGCAGCTGGCCAGCCGACAGGGCTTGCCAGACGGGATAGTAAAGGTCTAGGGACGCATACCCAGGATAAGATTGCAACACAAACTAAGTCCAATAAATAGTATCATCCCCCCAACCCTATACTTATTTTGACTTCTTTCGGCTAAAACTTAAAAGCATTTGAATTTTGAGACTTTATTACAAGAATAAAAGAACAAATGAAGAAGAAAAAAATCGTCTTAATAATGTGGGGTTGTGGCTGAACATAGTTGTTCATGAATATTGATCATTTAAATCTCATTCATTCACCAAACGGAATTTTTTTTTAAAGAGATTCAGTCCAACAAACAAACCTACCATAAACATTTTGAGACATTTTCATATAGGAAAAATACTATTTCCATCCCTTTATAAGTTATTTTACTCTCTTCTTATTTGCTAAATATGTACTTTAATAACAAATATTAACTTTTTAACAATTTGTATCTATATCTATATTACCTATAAAAGTATGAATGCTGTAAATCGTTTCTGGACAACTATGTCCTTCGTTAGTTATGCCAATAACACTTTTACCCCTTTTATGACTTTCTTTTGAATTTGACTAAAATTAAATGATTATTGGGTAATGAATCTATTATAAACATTAGGAAATGAAAAATGTGATGAGCAAGGAAAAACAAAACAAAAAAATTCATTTATTACTCCATCTTTTTCTTGTATTTTTTGGTTAGCAAACAATTAATCAATTGAAAAACTGAAAAATAAAACAAAGAAACTAAAATACTTGAAAAATCAGTTAAGAAACAAAAAAACTGTTTGAAAAACGAAAACGAAAAATAATAATAATTAAAGACAAGGTTAAAAATGCATCAAAAAATGGGAAAAGAAAACAAGACCTAAATATGGCGTCAATTTGAAATAGAAAATTTGCTCAGTTATTGCAGTTGAAGGCTAGGTGCTTTGTATTTCATATTGACTGCTTTTGAAAATTATAAATATTAAGTGTATACGTAAACCGATTTAATAAATTACAAAAAACAAATATATAGATTCATTCTTTTAACTTATCTATTTATTTTTTTCTTTTCAGCAGCACCATCAAATATTTCTTCAACCCAGAAGCTTATAAAGAAGATTCTCAAACATTGAACTGATTACATTTACGAACATCAAATATGCATTTCTTCTAAAATAAGTCACAAAAAGAATTAAGAACATAATTGATTATATTATTTTAATCTAAAAAAACTTAATGATATCACTTTGAAAATTACTCTCAACCATATTCACGTGCAAGCTCTATACTAATATAATATAATAAGACGATGAATTAACATGTCAAGTATGGTGAGAGTAGACAATTCAAAGCAAGCCACTTATTTGGGCCTAAAATGTGGCTATGGTTTACAGGATTGCAATCAAATAGTTTGAAATCCATACACCAGTTGGACTGAAGCCCCACAAACACTGGCCCATCAAAGTTTTTTGGAAAACGGATAAAGGGCATTCTCGTCAATGTCGAGAAGGAAAATGCTAAAATTTGGGACAGAAAAACCTAAGGCGCGCGTCCGGCGTTTCTCAAAAGCACACAAAACCCTCTTATCTGCTCACACACACACAAGCGTCTCTTTACATTCCGTTCTGGCAGAAAAAATGGCGACCATGTCTTTGGGGGTTTTCTCGGGCTTTGTGGCCGGAGAGACGGCGTCGTTTCCCAAATCGGCTTCATCGCCGGCTCTGCGAGTTGCTGCCCCTGCAGCATTTTACCCTTGTCAGGTAAACCTGCGCACTGTTCGGAAGGTCACCTGCGCCGCCGCACCGGAGACCAAGAAGGAGCGGCTTCCGAGGGGCATCATGATGCCCCGCCGCGTGTCGCCGGAAATGCAAGCCTTCCTCGGCGGTGTGCCTGAGATCCCCCGCACCCAGGCTCTCAAACTCATTTGGGCTTACATCAAGGAAAAAGACCTCCAGGTATATCTCACTGTTATTTCCTTATTTAAGTCAAATTTTCACTAAAACACTTTATGTTTCGTTTTATGTGTCACTCTGGTGTTTATAATTGATGTTTGTGACGGGTAATGATGAAATGTGGCTTGTTGATTTCATGGATAACATCTGGATATTATCATGTGGGTTTAGTCTTGCATCTTATAAAGGTATTCATCTTTGTGCGAGGCTGTGGGGAGATTATAAAATGATGTCCCGGAGTTTGGTTTGGGTGGTCTGTTGTTGTAGTCTTGGCATATAGTTCTGATATTAAATGTTTGGGCTGTAGATAAGTGTCTATGAGTTGAATTTTGGGTGGTTATCCCAACCTCGCCCCCCCTCCTTTCCCGCGTAGCGCGTTGCTGAGGATGTTTGTAAACTTGAGATGACTTCTATCAAATGTGGGCTTTGGTACCAATGTGGTCTTATTAGTGAGTTGCGGTATGATGGTTAGGTCATATTAACGCTACTTCACGATTGCTTCCTTGTTGAATTCAACATAAAAAGGGCCTCGGTCCCTAATTACCAGTCAGTTAATATTATTTGCATACGAGTTTTCTAGAGATGAGAAGTGATGGTGTGAGCTACCCTCGGGTAACAAACTTTGTTACCTGTACCAAGTGTTTTAGGAAGGCAAGAGTAAATATTTTTTAGAGTAAGAGAATGGCTCATGGCTAGGGTTGAGTTGAATTGCTTCATTGATTGTTGGGCAAATGTGCAAAATGATGGCACTCAAAGATTACTATTTATGTGAAGTTGGGATTGACTTCAGTTTTTATATGTCTTCAGGTGTGTGTTGTAATTCATTTTTGTTTCTATGAGCCAGTTCTAAATGTGGCTTCGTTTCCTGCATATTATATGAGTGATTTAGTGGCATGCTCTAGATAACTACTGTTTGTTATGCATTAAATATGAAAGGTTGTTCATACCATTTTGCACCATGAAGCAGCAATTAGTGTCAATTTGCAGTCATTATTAGCGGTAGAGGAATCTCGATTTTATGAACAACAAAAGTTTATCTCGATTTTATACTTGAAAAGTATAATAATAGTTGCTGTATATTTTCACTTTGATGATACACTGATACTCCATAGCAATATACTGTATGTGTAATATTCTTTTCCCTCGTTGGAGATAACCTTAGTCTTTTCTGATAGACACCGGATGTGACCCTTGCTAAATGTTGATTGTTGAGTCTTTTTTGATAGACACGACATACTCGTTCATAGAAAGAAAATATAACTATGCTACAAAATGGTTTCAGGAAGTCAATTCAATTGTAAAAGGACTCTAGATGTCAAATTGCTTTTGAGCTGATGGTGGCCACCAATCTCGGCAGGATTCTTGGGATACATGTTCCCCAACCCTTCCCCCAATTCCAAAATGTAAGAGAGAAAGAGAACAACTAAGAAGCATTTTTGGGTAACGTGAAGAGACATACATTTTGATTTAACAGTATCCCCTCGAGAGAATGGCGATGAAATTGACATACGATCCATGTTTTTGGTGGAACCAAAAGCATGAAGACAGCTAGTTCTGATTTTATCCTAGTATGCCAGTTTATCTGGGCTTCATTCTGAGGTGTTCAGAGGTAGGGTAGTTATGTTGACAGAATCTGTAACATTCAGAATATATTTTCCATGTATGGGTGGTTCATGCTTGTAAAGGCTTCATAAAGTGGTCAATGCAAATTGAAAACGGAATACATTTCATTGCTATAGAATGCCCTCAAAATCAAGTAAGTTCATACAAAGTCTATTTTGCTTAACTTCGACCTGTAGCTAAATAACTGGGTGGTCTTAATGTGTTGAATTATCTGTTTGTGGAATGTATGTTATCATACCTCCGTGTATTTGCTGGGAGGATGGTACTAACTTCATTATTTGTTCTAATTTTCAGGACCCTCAAGACAAGAAGGTCATTATCTGTGATGAAAACCTGAAGAAAATATTTGCAGGGAAGGACCGCGTTGGGTTTCTCGAGATTGCGGGGTTAATTACTCCTCACTTCCTTAAGTGAGCCAGTTTGCATGGTCTATGAAGCTTTGTAAATGCAGTTCTAGGTTGGCGGACGTTATAGCTGTTAGGAAACAATAGTGCTGCTGCTCGCGACTTTACTAGTCCTCGTACACTCCTGTCAAGTTGCCTACATGTGAGCCTCACTCGATTTTGGTCTGGCGAGTAATTTTACCTTTTGGATCTCCTCTATTTCTAGGCTTCCAGGAGCACTGTTTGTAGTGATGGTAATTGCCCTTATGCTTGAATTGTTTTGCTGCCTACTACATGTTATGCGCATGCAGATTCGTGAGTTCTCTTGGAGTCGATCTCTACCCACTTTGCCTTAAATGTTTTGCAACTGACAAAATGCTCTGATTTTCGGTTTTCAAACCAATTAACTTATGGGCCTTCTTGACCAATTAAACTTGTACGTAATCCAATCAAGAGTTAACTTGAGCCCAAGGCTCTAAACAAACATCAAAACTTCTTGTACGTTCGGAAACTAGCTACAATGATGGATCTTAGACCTGAGGAATGAGCTTTGGTGGTATTGCATGTTTATGAGGTTTAACTTTGTTTCTAATATCAAGTAGTGATTGGTGGCCAGAAGTCCATTATTGGCAATAATGGACTTCTGGCTAAGTGGAGCCCTGTAGACTGATTTCAGCAATTATTTTGAGAATGAGTAAAAATAAAAATGTGAAGTTGCCGTTCCACATGTGACTAGGGCGCATCGCTGGTCCTATCCACTTCCTTCCTGACAATTTCAAGCATTCTTTGACTCTCTTTTCAAAGTTCTTTTCATCTTTTTCTCGAAGTACTTGTTTGCTATCAGTCCAGTGGAGCCCTGTAGATTGATTTCAGCAATTTTTTTGAGAATGAGTAAAAATAAAAATGTGAAGTCATATATATCATAAAATGTCACTAAATTTAGCAAGCATTTAGAGGGCATGTGAGACTCAGAGGTTACATATGATGGGCTAGTTGTTTTAGAATAATCGAAAATTGCTTGTGCGTGATTTAGCAAACATTTACAAGGCATGGTTTCGTATGATGGGCGTGATGAAGAATATGATGGGCATGACTGTCATAGGTTACATAGGAATGAATGAATATGTTGCGCACTACTTAAATGACAAAAATAAATACTGAAATGATAAGTTAAAAGTGTGTCCTAGCTGTTCAGTCCACCATGTATCAGTTAAAGCTTATTACGACATGGTAATGCAATCTAACCTTATAGTTCATTTATTAAAAAAAAGGAAAAAAAGGGTTCTTAGTTGCGCTCTTTACGGACATAATAAGAAAATAGTAGTGATAATGTATTCGACACAAAGTTTCTGCAGCAAGGCTTATGGCTTTACATCATATAATATGATAGTAATAATTCATGACAGACTTATTATTTCAAAAGTACATGGGACACCCTTTAAGTTTTTATTTTTATTTTTTTTTATCGAGGATGAGGTGGTTTAATTCGCTTCGCTACATCACCTAATTATGGATAAAATTTTATATATTTCAATTTTTTTGGATAGCATTTTGTAAATATCATGAATTATTATTTGGTGATTGATTTGACGATCAGTAAATTGAGGATTATGGCAAATTTGTTGTTCATCGGTGTTGGTGGGTATGGCTTATGCGTCGGTGATGGGTGTCGTTGATAAGAAGACTTGAATAAGACAAGAACTTAAGCTAAATAAGAGAACATAAGTGAAATTAAAAATAGTCTGAGTAGTGTGGCGCATAGGACTGTATACGAATCGAGTTCGAGTCGAACATGGGCGTGTTCGAGCTCGGTTAGTGTAAGACTTGGTATGTTCGAACTTGGCTCGAGTTCGTTAAGGGGCCAGAAAAAATTGTTCGAGCTCGGCTCAAGTTCGTGTCCTTCAAACTCGGGTTCGTCTCGCTCAACTCGTTTAATTAAACGAGCCGAACTCAAGCTTCAAAGCTCGACTCGGGTTCTTGCACGAAATCAGATGAAATCCCTAATTTTCTTAGATCCCTCAATCCCTCAAGCAATTACTTCATTGCAAAGGATAGACATACCTCAAAAGATGGAAGAAACTCCAAAAATCAGCAAAATCGCACCATTGATGAAGCTATACAGCGCACGACGGCCATCGATGAAGCTCAACGGCTTGCAAATCTGAGCCATCTGCTTTCGCATACCCCCAATATCATCATACCTGATTTGGTTTGTGGGCTTGTGGCCTGTCTTGAGAAGGCGCATTACGGCAGGTTGTGTTACCGAAAAGAGAGGACTTGGCTTTGTAATGAGAGATAAGGTGGTCTGGAGGTGGCGTGGCCAGTGGTGTGGGCGGCGATGTGGCCGATGGTGTGGCTGGTGGTGTGGGAGCAGTGTGACCAGTGGTGTGTCAGTCTGATGAAAGAGGGTCTGAGATAAGGAAAAGAAATTAGAGAGAGAGAGATAAGAAGATTTAGATATTTTAGGTTATATATTATATATTTAATGGGTAAATGAACAATGTTCGTTTATAAGGTTCGACTCGTTAAGTAAACGAGCTCTTTCGTTCACGAATATTAATAAACAAACACCATCATGTTCAAACTCAGCTCGTTTAATAAACGAACTCTAAAATTGTGTTCGTGTTCGGTTTACTTATTATATGAACGAATAACGAGCTTTCGTGAACAATTCTGTTCATTTACAATCCTAGTGGTGCATGGAGCAACTCTTGTGACTAACATTGAATGAAACTATTCAAATTTCGAAAAAAAGAAGGTTATTTTGGCAATGTGAATAGTGCACCAGACAAGTCTACACATATATAGCCCATCGCTTTAAATGTTTTGCAAAAAACCATCTTCGTCCGTCGAGGAGACGGCTTCAGAGTCGGGCTTCATTCATAGTCTAAAATATAAAGTATTACTGTGTAATCTAATTATTATTATTTTTTTTTTGTTGCAATTTATCGAAGTTTTTTGAGAATAAGAAATATTTCATGTTGATTTTTTCTCTCTCTAAATTGCACTAGAAAAGATCTTCCTTCAAGTGAGAAGCTTTAACGGAAACCACAGTCCCACAGTGCGCGGTACAACCCATTGCTCGAACTCCCTCCGAAATCTCTATTCATGGCAGAGAAGCTCTCTCTCCCTCTTCTTCTTCCTCACCCCCCACTCCCTAAATACTTCTTTCAGGATAACCACCAAAACCGGATCCAACCCACCGTACCTCCACAATCACAACCCCCTCCTCCACTAACCCCTCTCTTACAAGATTTCTTTACCCAACAAAACGCCAACACAACTTCCCCACAAACCCAAAACCCCCAATTATCCCTCCACTATCCCAAGAACACGACGTCGGATTGGCAAACATCGGGACACCAACAAGGGCAAGCCATGGTCCCACCACCGCCTCTCCCCACAAGGTGAGCAGTTCCTCCAAACACTAATCCATCCAGAATTTGATGCCTCCAAAATCCAAGAAACGTTTCTTGAATTATTTAATCCCCAAGAAGAATCAGAAAATTGTACAAAGTCTCTGTCTTTGGACATTTTGGGTATTATTAAGGGTTTAGGGTATTACAAGAAATGTGACATGGCTTTGAGCTTGTTTGAATTGGTTAAAAATCGCGACGATTCAGAGCTTTTGTTAAGTGGGTCTGTTATTGCTGTAATTATAAGTATGCTTGGCAGAGATGGTCGGGTTTCTACTGCAGCTTCTTTGCTTCATAATCTTAACAAAGATGGATTCGGTGTTGATGTTTATGCTTATACTTCACTGATAACTGCTTATGCTAGCAATGGGAGGTACAGAGATGCTATGACGGTGTTTAAAGAAATGGAGGAAGAGGGGTGTAAACCTACTTTGATAACTTGCAATGTTATTTTGAATGTGTATGGGAAAATGGGTATGCCATGGAGTAAGATTATGACGGTGTTTGATGGTATGAAGAACTCGGGGGTTGCCCCTGATGCGTATACGTATAATACTCTTATGAGTTGTTGTCGGCGTGGGTCTTTGTATGAAGAAGCTAAAGAAATATTTGAGGAGATGAAATTAGCGGGGTTTGTACCCGATAAGGTCACTTATAATACTCTATTGGATGTCTATGGGAAGTCTAGACGGCCTAAGGAAGCAATGGAGGTTTTGCGGGAGATGGAGGTTAATGGGTTTTCTCCTAGGATCGTGACTTACAATTCTTTGATTTCAGCTTATGCTAGGGATGGTTTGTTGGACGAAGCAATGGAGCTTAATTACCAAATGGCTGAAAAGGGAATTAAGGCGGATGTATTCACTTACACGACTCTATTTTCAGGATTTGAGAAGGCCGGGAAGGATGAGTCTGCAATGAGGGTTTTTGATGAGATGAGAAACGCCGGTTGTAGTCTTAATATATGCACCTTTAATGCTCTTATTAAGATGCATGGTAACAGAGGGAGGTTTACCGAGATGATGAAGGTTTTTGAAGAGATCAAGTCATGTGGATGTGTCCCAGATATTGTTACTTGGAATACACTACTGGCAGTTTTTGGGCAGAATGGTATGGATACAGAAGTGTCGGGGGTGTTCAAGGAAATGAAGAGGTCAGGGTTTGTAGCAGAGAGGGACACCTTCAACACCTTAATTAGTGCTTACAGCCGATGTGGATCTTTTGGCCAAGCCATGGCTGTTTATAGAAGTATGTTGGAAGCAGGGGTCACTCCAGACCTTTCCACGTACAATGCTGTTTTAGCTGCATTGGCAAGGGGAGGGCTTTGGGAACAGTCTGAGAAAGTACTTGCTGAAATGAAGGATGGCTGGTGTAAACCCAATGAGCTGACTTATTGTTCTTTACTTCACGCTTATGCTAATGGGAAGGAGATTGAACGGATGCGTGCTCTTGCTGATGAGATATACTCCGGTAAGGTTGAACCTCACTTTGCGATTTTGAAGTCCCTCGTTTTAGTTAATAGCAAATGTGACCTTTTAGTGGAAACAGAACGGGCTTTCCTGGAGTTGAGAAGGAAAGGTTTTTCCCCTGACATAACTACCCTGAATGCAATGGTCTCCATATATGGCCGGAGGCAGATGATCATCAAGGCAAGTGAGATCATGAAGTTCATGAATGAGAGTGGGTTCACTCCTAGCTTGACAACCTACAATACTTTGATGTATATGTACAGCCGGTCTGAAAATTTTGAGAAATCTGAAGAAATTTTGAGGAATCTTTTAGCCAAAGGGATCAAGCCTGATGTTATTTCGTACAACACTGTGATCTTTGCGTACTGTAGAAATGGTCGGATGAGAGAAGCTTCACGGGTACTCAAGGAAATGAGTGATTCTGGGGTATCTGCAGATGCAATCACATATAATACATTTGTTGCAAGTTATGCGGCTGATGCAATGTTTGTGGAGGCTATCGATGTGGTTCGGTACATGATCAAGAATGGCTGTAAACCAAATGAGAGCACATACAACTCTATTGTAGATTGGTATTGTAAGCACAATCGCTGGGATGATGCAGTAATGTTTGTTAAGACTCTTTGCGAACTTGATCCAAGAATCTCTAAGTACGAACAACAAAGATTATCAGAAAGATTAACAAAGCATGATCGGTGAACATCTTCTGTTGATCGTAATAGAGCTCATTCAAATGCTTATTGGCTCAGGGAACTTGCTTGCATTGATCTTGCTCGTCATCCAGACTTGATCGCAGTAATACTATTTTGGCTGAGCAAAATTAGCACAAAGCTGTTGTTTTTATCAGCAGACACACTCTGACAGCTACTTTATGAACTTCTGTAGCCGAGGATCTTGAGCTGAATGCTAATTTGGCTTTTGCAGCTGGCATCGAGCCATGTGTATCAAAAATTCTTAACACCAGTGCAATTTAAAGAAATTCGAGGTATGTATAATCACATACTATATAGCAAGTGAAGAGGATCTCTTTTTGTAGCCATGCAGTTATATATCAGTTTTCATGCACCTATCTTGTATCGGGATGAAGATGTCAGATGCTCTTCTGCCATTTAGCATTGGGCCCTTCTCATTTGGTTGGAGTAGCTGACCCTCACAGCTGTATATATGACATCCTACATAATTATCACTAGTCTGTATTCCTTTTACTTTTCTTTAAGCGTGCAACAAAACAATCGCTGCTGCATTCATGTAGCTTCTTCTTTGCTGTAATTAATCATTCTCTCTTGGTCATTATTTAGCTTCTTCTGGTGGCCTTCAGCAGTGATGAATCACTCCCTGGATGATGGACTAATAGATGTGTTGAACAAAGTGAAACTTTGAGCAGATTGAGGATTGCTTAATGATATATTGGGTATCTCTGCTCATTTTGTCCTGCACAAGTCTGTGTCGTGGATCTAGAGATGCATTACCAAGTTAATCACGGGTGGTTAACTGCAAATGAATCTTTTCTTGCTTTTGATTTGGATACAATGTACCCCTGAAATGTTTCCTGTTGTGATAAGAGGCCTTAGCTGAAATTCGGGTAATTTTGCTGCTATTATTATTTTTCGTGAATATCAACCGAAACTAAGTCACCTCCGCCGTCGAATCTCAACGGACCACACTTCAAAGTGGCCTTGTGTATTAGGGAAGTAATTGTTTCTAGGTGCTAGTCTGAGGGTCAGAACCGAAAAAGTTCAGTTAAAAGCAAACTTCATTGTTATCATCCACGTGAAAAAGAAAAGAGAAAATTGTTTGGGAAGTCTTTCCGTGCCGTACTGGTGTTCGTTCTCCCATTTGTCAAATTTCTATCTGTCACGTACCTTCTTCATGCGCCCAAGCAATTAGAAGACCTTGCAATCTGATGCACGACAATGTCGCTGAACCAGTGAAAAAAAAACATAAGAACTATGCATATAGCTGCTGAAGTAGGGCAACTCTTGTTCATCGTAACATCAATTTCCGTGTACAGTTCCCACCAATCCCTAGATTTGCAGTCCATTATACCATTAGAAGGAGAAACTTACTGAGCCTGTGGTTAAAAGTTTATGGAGTTGCTGAAATTAATACTAATATAATGCAGGCTCACTGATGCAAAGGAGTCCACAAATACCATTTGTTCTCTCCCTCTGGGCTCTGACCTCCTCTCCTCTCCTCTCCTCTCCTCATATGTTTACGACCATATAAGTTCTCCACCTCTTCTCTTCAAGCTCGTCTGTGGTACCCACCGAACACAAATCCCCTGAAACTGCAAATCAAAGCTCCAAAACCCTCAAATCCAACACAATGAGCTGGTGGTGGGCCGGAGCCATTGGCGCTGCAAGGGTAAGTTCTTCGTTCTTCTTCCATCTCTCTCTCCCTAAGACCAACATGTACGTACATATCGGTATATCTTCCTGTGTCTAACAGCTTCCTCAAATCTGACCATTAATTTAATACAGAAAAAGATCGAGGACGACGACGTCCCACGAAAGTACCAGAGCGTGGGCCTGATCGTGGGCGTCACCGGTATCGTGGGCAACAGCCTGGCCGAGATCCTCCCACTCTCCGACACCCCCGGCGGCCCATGGAAGGTCTACGGCGTCGCCCGCCGCCCCCGGCCCCCCTGGAACGCCGACCATCCCGTCGAATACATCCAGTGCGACATCTCTGATCCCCAAGAGACTCAATCGAAACTCTCCGTTATCCAAGACATCACCCACATCTTTTACGTGACGTGGGCCAGCAAGCCCACCGAGGCGCAGAACTGCGAAATCAACGGTAACATGTTCAAGAATGTACTCACTGCTGTTATTCCCAATTCACCCAATTTGCAGCACATATGTCTACAAACTGGTAGAAAGCATTACGTTGGTCCTTTTGAGTTGTTTGGGAAAATAGTACCCCATGACCCTCCGTTTCATGAGGATCTCCCTAGGCTAGATGCACCTAATTTTTACTATACTATGGAGGATATTTTGTATGAGGAGGTGGAGAAGAAGGAGGGCTTGACGTGGTCGGTGCACCGGCCTGGGACGATATTCGGGTTCTCGCCGTATAGCTTGATGAACATTGTTGGGACATTGTGCGTCTACGCCACGATTTGTAAGCACGAGGGCACGCCGTTGATGTTCCCCGGGTGTAAGGGGGCGTGGGACGGGTACTCGGACGTGTCGGACGCAGACTTGATCGCGGAGCAGCAGATATGGGCGGCGGTGGATCCTTACGCGAAGAATGAGGCGTTTAATATCAGTAATGGGGATGTGTTCAAGTGGAAGCATTTCTGGAAGGTGTTGGCGGAGCAGTTTGAGGTGGAGTGTGGCGAGTTTGAGGATGGGGTGAAGGTGAGCTTGGTGGAGGAGATGAAGGATAAGGGGCCGGTGTGGGATGAGATTGTGAAAGAAAAGGGTCTTTTGCCTACTAAGTTGGAGGAGGTGGGGGTTTGGTGGTTCGTTGATCTGATGCTTGGTGGTGAGGGTTTGTTGGATACTATGAACAAGAGCAAGGAGCATGGCTTTTTGGGGTTCAGGAACACTAAGAATTCTTTCATTTCTTGGATCGACAAGATGAAAGCCTACAAGATTGTTCCTTAGTTTCTCTGTCATTTGTGTTACCTTGGTGTTTGTTAATAGCTGGAACATTTTATGTTGTTGTTTAATGAAAGAGTAATAATAAAAGGAAGCGTTTACTTCCTAGATTATCATGTACATGGCTTCCCTTTGCTTTGTATGTTCATCATTCAATGTATTTCTGCAATAAGATCAACTTGACTTTTGTGCAAAGGAACTCAAGATGATGTGTTATAACCTAGAATAGGAAAATGTGAAGCGTAGACCTTGAACTCGATAGCGTTAGTGATGGCACGTATGCCGGTCCTTATTTTGAATGGCTGCGTTCATGTTCTTTCTATTGATTATGTTATCGCATCACATCTGAGATAGAACCGTCCCAGAAAATGGCATATGATATTCCCAAATGTTCAGTGAAGATGATGGATAGTCCATGAAGACATGAATGCTACTGCTTTCGGAGAGGAGCAGAGTCCATTGATACTTTTACAGTAGACCTCAAGTGATGCTCTTGCTTATAGAGGACCAAACTCCGCAAGGTGTTGTTACAAGAAATTTTAACCTCTTGAATGTGGGTGTCACAAAAGTGCACGGAATGGTAGAGCGGGTGATATTCATTCCAAGTCCCAAAATTGGAAAAGAAAGAGAACAGCAATGAGAGAAGGACCTTTTCATCATAAGCACCATACTGTCTATCGTGCCTTTCAAATAGCATTTCTCCAGAATAAAGTTAAAATGGCATCACAAAGGTGACAGGAAGTACTATTTTCTCACAAATAACAGTTGTCATGCTACACAATGAATTACTTGACCTCCTGCAAAGCCATGTTCAGTGGCTTCTTCATTTACCTGCTCCAGATATCTAGATTCTTGAGCGGGCTACCTCAAAAGGCCAACCACAGTGTTTCAGTTGCAGGTAATATGCACACCAAGAGAAGTTGCTCGAAGACCAGAACTGCAATTAAGCTTGAAGCAATTTTCTTATCGGAAAAACGAATATTTCAGTACATGAGAAGAATCACAGATGATTGCATAGACAGCTACACATGAAGTGGCAAATGACGTTTAATTATCAATATAGTTGCAGCCTACTAAAATTTTAAGATCCAAGAGTTCATATTAGGGCTAGACAAAAGCTGAAGTGTTGTACAACTGTTTCAGAGTAGCACAAGTTTTCAAAGCAAATGGAAGAAGCAAAAAGTAACACAATCTTGTACCGGCACTTTTGTTAACACCCTATAGAGGAGGTCTCTTTTCTTCACAATAATTATTGGGCCCGGGACTGGTGGGAGAACTGAAATGTGGAAAACGCTAGCAACTGCGATCCTCACCCAGAAGTGTCTAGGTTCATTGAGCCTAGATTATGGCAAGAGATAATTGTCATGAATTGACAATCAATGATCTGTAGTGAGATAATCCCTTTTGCCACTAGTCAATTATCATGAAATTGACTAGAAATATTAACCTCTAATCTCCATTGTCTTTAGAACTTTAACCACCTTTGACCAAGATTTTCAGCTTGGAACTTCCGGATACTTGGCCTTCTGTACACACACCACATCCACATATTTGAAAAGGTCTAACAGACAACAACCACGGTGTTTCGGGTGAAATTCTGCTGGCTAAAGAGGGGAAGTCTGGTGCCAGTATGCCACATTTTACAAGTGATTTCAGAACCTACATGGCACCAAAAGCTCATAACAGTTACTATCCTGACTTGTTCTTCAAAGCTCAGTGCAAAATAAAGAATTGTGGGGTTCATCTGCGAGACTGAGATCGAAAGGTACAAAGAGGTATCATTGCTGATACTCTGTCCTGGTTTTGGCTTTAAAGCGACAATTTAACTTGTTCTCAATGTTACTGGGTTGGAAAATAGGATAGCACATTCTCTGGGTATATAAAATTACGCAGCTTTCTTCGTGTTCATGCCAAAGAAAAAATGGCAGGATGTGTACTATTTTTTAATGAGATTCCTTTAATAAGAGGTGCCACAAGAAGCAATTCATCCAACTAACTTTGTCTTCATCACAATGGCTAGGAGCAAAACCCTGTAGAATACTTCTCAGTTCGTGAAATGTAATTGGTGCAAGCAGGCTGCGGGTAACTTCATGGAGTCCTTCATTACCTCTAGGCAAGTAAAATCAAGGATAAGTTTCTTTACTACATGTAGATGCAAGAGGACCAAGATGATGCCAGTTATCATAGAAAAACGAATTTTCCGGAACAATTTTGTTGCTAATTTTCTTGCATGTACATGGTACTACCGACTATGATAGTAGCGCAAACAAATATAGTTCAGCAGTTAGCCTCCTAGAAGTACTCACAATTTGAAACTTCAAGAATAACATCATGTCAACTTCAAAGAGCCAAAGAAGTTCAGATGCGACTACCTCATTGATTAGCTTCCCCCTTAAAATCCAGGCACAAGAAGCAGAACTGCCAACATATGTCATAGTTTGGAAAGCATTAGTGCTAGCTGTTCATCAGACACGTTAACATCGATACATACCCCCACTGAAGCAGCAAGTCTTGCAGCTAATTGATGCTTACACTGAACAAAGGCACACAAATTAATGAGATGCAAAATAAGAAGCATGGACCATTGGTAACAGATATATAGCCATGACATGCGCAAACATGTACAATCGACAAACAACCATGTAAAGCTTACACAAAGCTGTTCTCCTCTGTTCACAATGTCATAGAAGAATGAATAACAAGCACAATAGTGTTCCGGGAAACAGAAATACTCTTCCTTCTTCCGAGATTCTCCCATCACCTAAAAGAAGCAAATCAAAAGCAATCTGACATGAACAAAGTTTTCCTAAGGGGAAAAAAAATTGGGAACTGCTCTCTTTTATGCTTTTTCCAAACGTTTTTCCCACTAGAACTGCATTTTACTGGCAGTTGTTAACCTTTTGGAATATATAAGAGAGTGGAAAGTACCTAACCCTCCATTGTGGATGCATGTAAACGTCAAGTCCATGGGGCAAGTTTGATTCAACTGTTCTATTAACCTTTTATAAATCCCTCTCCGGCCGGCAAACAAACTTAGGCTAGACGCAAAGATGACACAGTGCACGAGGCTCTCGCCATCACGAGATTTGAAAAGGGTTAACGTTTCCATTCTAAACCCACCACCTCCACTCTAGGTTGCGAGTAAACTGGGACTTTCTCAATATCATTTTCTCCGAATTCTTGATGGGTATGAAAATCTGAACATAGATGCAAGGGAGGAAAGGAGTTAACCTGAAAGATAGAACGGCCACTAGGCTCACCAGATATCCTCTTAACCCCTCTTTGATCGACTATCCTAGTAGCCCTCTCCAAGTTTTTCCCAAACAAGAAATGCAAACTGTAAACAGAGAAGCATTCAGTGCAACAATGATTGTTACAATTGGTTAGAGAGATTAGTGAAATCATATAACACTCACATTGAGAGCTGATCGGCCGACACTGTTTCCCTTCCAGTTCAATTGTACAATTTGACATTCGTAAACGAAAATCAATATCTCATATGTCAACAACGATGGATTGTGATTCTGGGTTTACAACAAGAAAGGGACCTGAACGAGTTGACTCAATGTCCTTCCATACCGATTCCGCAACTGAGCTACTCGCGCTCATTCTCCGTCTTTTTTGGGGGGCAAGGTTTCTCTCAGTAGCCAAACCGGAAAGTCGATAATAATGCAGGAACAAGGCGACCAAAAATACCAAATGGGTGCTAGGGTTGAGCATATTTGCAACAGACACGGATTTAATGCGCGCTTAGTTGGATTTCTTCTTTTGATTTCCTTGCCAAAGGTGTCATTTTGATTTCCTTGCCGAGATGCGTTTCTTTCAGTTACGATTAAGGCCGTCATGAGAAATTATTCGTGTGACCTTACTTTTAATAAAAAATGTTTGAAATAATTTTCAGTTTTAAAAAAAATAAAAATTAATATCAGTTTAGGTTTTTTTTTTTACAAAAACAAATGAGCATTTGATTATCCAGTTTTTATTTTTTATTTTTTTCCTCGGTGGTGGTGGCGGATTGGCGGTGTCAATGGCCATTTTGCGGCGCGGGGGGGGGGGGGGGGGTTGGTTGTGATGGTGGTCTCAAAACTCCAAAATGGAGTTTTAAAAAATAACCATATTTTAAAAATTAGTTTTCAAAACTGAATGGAAAAGAAAAAATAGAAATTGTCTATTAAATAGGTTTTCTTTCTCCGGTTTACAAAACTGAAAAAAAAATATATTATCAAACGCTACCTAATTGGATGGGGAATTGTTGGCATGTAATTTTTACAGCAAATAGATGACGGACACATGGACAAAGGACAATTAATGGAAGATTAAATTCAATGCACCGTTAGTACTGATAAAATGGCGGTTTACAACGAATCAGATAATGATAGGATAGTTTCATTACGGTTCAAATTTCCATGGGACGTGGGAACGTATTTTCGGGAAAAAACGGCGCAATGGAGAGATCAAATAGAAGATAAATCGTCAAAATCGGCACGTCTATTGATGAGATTAGGGATGGCAATTTAAATTCGACCCGGCGGATATCCGCCCTACCCCGCTAGGAGCGGATTATTTTGACTTTGACCTGGTAACAGGGCGGGTATGATAATTTTTTTTAAATCCGAAACGGGTTAGGGTCGGGTATGGTATTCTTCCCAACCCGCCCCGGTATGTTAACCCTAAACATTAATAAACCCCAGCCGTTCATTTAAGCATATATATAACTTTCATCTAAAACCCTAAAGTGTTATGTCTTTAGTCTTTACTCGGTCTTGCCGACCTACCAAAGACCACCTCCCTTCTTCTGATCTTCTTTGCCTCTCCCCAGAAAAAATCACGGCCACCTAACCAATGACCACCCACCACCACAACCAAACCCATCCACCTCCACCTCGGCCGAAGACCGTAACCATTACTGCACGGTCAGTCCACCTCCACCATCATCACCATACCACGAACTAGGGTCTGGAGTTGATTGGCATCCACCGTCCACCATCAATTGTCACCACCACCTCCCCTACATCCAGGTTAATTAGCTCATCTACTCTTCTACTGCCATCCTTTTTAGTATGTTCTCTCTGTAAACTGAATTCTTGTGATGAGAAATTACTGCAACAGCTTGATTGGATTCATTCCAATTTCCATGATTTATGGTATTCAAGTCTATGATGATTCCAAATCTTGCTATGTTTTCTTGTTTATTGTTGTAAATCGGTAGATCAAGAGAGGGACATGATAATTATGATTGCTCTATTTGGTCAGTGTTTCACAGTTTTAATTCAATCATGAATTAGCAATTAGCTTTTAAGTCACTGTTTTATTTCTTCTTTTTCTTTTTCTTTTTGGGTTTGTGATTGAATTGTAAATTAGCTAATTTTTAATGCACAAAACTATCATGAATAAATTAGCTTATCAGACTTCAAAGATTTTCCTTTTACAGTAAACTTTCAGGTTCATATAATCTTCATTAGCTTGACATGTGGTTTGTTAGTTTGTATATTTGCTAAACTTTTGCAACGGAAACCATCCTCACAGGGAAAAGTTAGGTTAAGACATGTCTTTAATTTTAGGTTATTACTTCTGCTGCTACTTAATCTCATGATTGTTGAGTTTGACGCTTATTTTAAGTTTTGGTTGATGATCTAGTCTTTATCCTTATTTTTATACTTGCTCTCAGAGTTCAATATTAGGACATGCATGATTTTTGCACTTGAGCAAGTGCTTGATGCACCTACCTAAGAAAAGTTTAATGCCAATACTGCAGATATAATCACAAAGTCGTGATTTCATGAGATACTTACCGTAATTTGGAGTTGCAATCGACTGAATTAGAAGCATACTTTATGTAGTTGCAAATGTTTTTTTAATCAAAAATGCTTTTTGATGCAACCAATTATTACAATTTTGTGTTAGCTAAGTATCTGTCTTTTTTGTTCATCCTCAGGCTGCCTTACTCTCCTTTTGCAATTATGGTTTTACACAGGCATCAAAACATTGTCACCACTACATCTAGCGACACTTGCAAGGACTTGGTGAAGGGGAGCTTAATTGATTACCCAGGGATTGCTTTGCTGCGTTTGTATTGTCGTTAAACTATTTCGTAAATGTGGTGTAATCTATTTGAACATTTGATTTGAACTATGGTATAATGTATTTGAACTATGATGTAGTCTATTAATATGTCTTTTATGATTTTTGGACATTAATTTGATGTTTGTGTATTTTATTTTTTGTGATGCAGTTTTGTTTACACGTTTAAAGTGAAAAAAAAAATCTGGAAAACCAAGTGGGTCGAGGCGGGTTATTACGGGTTTTGAGTGTTACAAGGAAGGGCGGGGCGGGGACGGGTTTTCTAAACAAACTTAGGATCGGTTATGATATTGTACATAGATGACCCGGTGGCAGGGCGGGGCGGGACAAGGTTTTAGGACCACCGGGGCGGGTACGAATTTTATAAGATCTGCATCCGATTCGCCCCATTGCCATCCCTAGATGAGATCGGCAAAAACGATTACAGGTGGTTCATACATGATCTCATTTGAAATCAAAACCGGTAAGGTTGGAGCGAACAATTTCTGGATATAAGGCTAGATAAAAGAGGGAGGCGGTAACATCAAGTCTCACTTTTTTTTTTTTAAGCCTTACTGTTTTATGCAATACCATTGCCCTCAATTGATTGAGGTTTTATGTCCTTTTTGTGTCGATCGATCTAGTGGTACAAGTTACCTTTCCATGTGATGGGCGCACTATCTGTAATTTGCTTAGCCAATTAATCAAAGTTTTCGTGTTAATCATTCTCATTTTATCCAGAGTTTTCTGTCTTAGAGTGTTCTCAGACAAGAAGCCGAAACGAACACAACATTAAAAGTAGTTTGCCATCGAGCGCAAACAAAAACCAAGTTGCGTACATTCTGCGATCAAGAGAAAATCACATAATTTATGACAAGAAAGTATTTTCGTAAGAAGTTTAGACAAGATTACAATCCAAAACTAGAAACAGTTTCAAACTGTCTAAACAAAATCACTTTTCAAAAGCAAAAGTTGCTTCCCGTACTTGGATCAAAGAAGATTCTTTACTTCAATTTTCAGCCCACCAATAGTGACGTAATGCAGTTATTGTTCTCCGCATTTAAAGTTTATACAAATATATCTAGTAACTTCAAGATATATTTGTTAATTTTTTTAAACAATTAAACTCGCTAGTTATAGTAAACAAAGGGCATACAGAAAAATAACAACTTGAAAGCTGCGTCTTCCTCTACCTCCTTTCCGACTTGGATCTCAGCCTGGACAAGCAAGGCAAGGAACTTTTGAGTAATTTACCTATCATATGGTATCGACTAATCGACGAGTCTTTTCGTGCGGACCAAAGGTTTTAATCATTCAAGTTTCTTTTCAAACCAATGAATAGCGCCTTTGAATAAAATTAGTCGCTGAAAGCGATTTCTCACATTCAAAATAGCCATGCCATGAGACGAATGAAATTTCCCATCAACCAACTTCAGAAGAGAGAGTCTCGAGGTGGAAAACATGCCCCATACAAGAAAGACAGCAGTGGAGTGGACCAGGAGCCTTTGTGATCAGCAAAATTTCGTAATAAGAAATGGGAAGAATATAGCAGTTGCTTTACACAGTGGAGTGGACTTTCTTTTGTATCAACAATAAAAATTTCACTTAAGTGCCTCACTTTCTGAAAACCACTATCTTGTATAAAGGAAAACCAATAGAAAAGGAACAAAGGAATATCTGGTTAGAACTTGGGTTGAAAGCCCTGCTAGCTGACTCTCCATCAGGGTTCCTATTTACACCACCTCCATCTTTTTCTTCCTCAACCTACATGTATCTTTTGTGTGTGTGTGTGTCAGCATGCCACCGCTACTGGGTTTTATGTGTTCAAGGAACCACTGTTAGATTAGATCCTCCACATCTTCATCCGCATTGTAGGAGAAAATATCAATGGGCGCCTTAATGCAACCAACAGAACCACGCTTAAATTTACCATCGGCAGAGCCTCTGTGCTGATCCAGATATAGAACTATCACGGTAATATCATCATGGAAATGGCGTCTGATTCCCTTTTCGATTTTCTTGATGTCCTTGTATCTTATCTCTCTCTTCTTTGCAGCCTCCTGAAGTGCAGCTCCAACCAATCTCTTGGCTATTCCCTGCAATTATTCCACAAACATGCATCGTAAGTCGGGATTTTAAGAGAGCCGGGCCATTCCCTGCAAACCACTACGCATCGTATTACAAAGGCCACATCCCCAGTATTTCTTGTAAATCCTTAAAATGAGTTTTTGAGTTATAACAGCAGAAAAGAAAATGGAGATAAAACTAGACGGTTCACAACTGAATGCACCCTGAACTGATCTGTTCATCCAAGAAAAGTATGCCTACAAGCAATAGTGACATAATTACATAGCTACAAATCAGAAATAGGCACTAACCACTCTTGGGTTCTTCAATACGATTTCTACTGCTGCTTCATCACTCAAAAGTTCCCAAAGGCCATCTGAAGCAAATATCAAAAACAAGTCGTCTGGCCTAAGCTTTCTAGAAATAATCGAAGGTTCCGCTGACAATACAGGTCGTTTCAAAGGAACAGGGTTTCCATACTGCTGAAAAATTGGGTCTCTGTTGAATTCGGGTTTCTTCAGGTAGACGTCGCCAATAGATCGAGACACCTGAAAAAGGAGCAAAGTAATCAGAGAGCATGTCCACGTACTTTACACATTTTTTATTATCTTTTATAACGACGATAAAGTAACAACTAAAAAAGCATGCTTTCACTTCGATGAATACTAGAGCAATATCCCCCCCCCGACATCTATGAAAGGCAAAATAAAGTAGATCTTAGTACAAATGAGCTTCATAAGGTCTTCTGGATGTCCAACAAATGAAGGGCAAAGGAATAATTCTCACTGAAATCACAAGACTGTGCTTTATAAGATCTTCATGGATGTCTCATGCATGGAAGATATGCTACTTTTAACTTCAGCTGCATGAGACAGTGGACCAGAGGCAGAGCATGTGATTCCTGGAAGAGTAGGGAAGGTATAACTCCTTTTAGAAGACAAAGTTAAAGGCAATGTGCAGAACAAGATACTACAATAAATGCGACCTATACTAATCTGGATGGAACGGCAGGTTCTTTTTAAAAAGCAAAAGAAAAGAGATAAAGGTGAAAAACATAGGGTGTAGGAAATAAGGAACACATAACTCTAGACTTACCGATATAAAGAGAGAAGATTAAAGAATACTGTTCCCAACTAAGAAAATTCTGCAGATCCCTGATGTCATATGTTAATACAGAGCTTTACACAGAAGTGCAAATCAGTAGAAAAAGAGGAAGATGCCACAAATGCAGGTTAATTTGGCATTCCATCTTGATACTCATCATACTTCAGTATTCATATATAGACAAAGAAGAAGAAGTAGTTTGCTGCTACAAAGAACTGGCATAGTTTTTGAAGAAAAAAATTCAAATAACTTGAGGCCGCTCGCTACCGAATCTGTACCTCAACCAACCTAGAAAAGAGTATCATTCTACACAAATTGAATTCCACAGGAGGCCAGGAATAAGTTGTATTATTGAGCACTCAAAAAACAAGGAGGCTATCTATCTAAAATCCATCCAAAACAGAGTAACTGCACCATATAAACCGCAGGCAGACCGAGAAAAATAAGAACTTTACATCCCAAGACAGCCCCTTAAATTCTTACCAAAGAATAACAATCAAGAAGTGTTCAGAAGCGAATAGTCAATGAGCTAAGTTGGCATTATCTTAACGCTCTAATATCTGACATTAACATGCTATTTCGGAATAATAACTAGCAGATTGTACAAACATTAGTACATCAACCAGACGCCAACTGATAACTGACAACATTGTCCTAAATTGTTAAAAAACAGACAATACCTGAATTATGCCTTTAATTCTCCAAACTCCGCGGCAATGAACCACAATAGCTGAATCATCAGGGTGAAGTGCCTCTACCTCCTTCCTCACCTCCGCATATGCCACATTATGATCCCTAGACAACCGTTCCGCAATAACTGTATTCCTATTATACCCATCCGAGACTTTCCGACCGAGAACTACCCTCGAGTCTCCAAGGTTGGCCACATACAATTCACCATTCGAAACCGCACCAACAAGACAACACGACCCGACTGATGCAATCTGTGGCCGACTTGGCAGCGACTGCTTCACTAGTCTAATGAATTCCTCCTCTGTTGCACTAAATGCCTTCTTAATCACATCCGCTGATAATCCCCCTTGCTCTGTCACAAATTCTACACCAAATTGAATCAAAACCTTGTTAGAGAAAGAACCAAATGTCAACTCGAATAAACCATTAGTAGCCCTTGCAAAATTCAATATTACAGGAAGACAGATCAAACATTAATTAAGAATTCGAAATAAAATCCAAAAATATATTAAACCCAGATAAGCGTAACATATAAAAACTTTTAACGCTTTACCATCAAAAACACGTTGGAGAGCGGTAAAATAAAATAAACCATCAATTACAGAGACAATTGCCAGTCCGAAAAAGTAGTCTAAATATAAACCAAACAACGGAAAAACATGTAGATGCAGCCAAATTCAGAATAAAACCCAAAAACAAGAGAAAACAGCATAAGCAAAACATACAGAATACAACGCGGGAACTAAAACAAATAGTTGGCATGCAGACTGAAGAAACAGAGGAATTACTGTGAAGGTAAGAGAAGAGGCGTCTGTTAACAAACCGAGAGGCTTCGGGGCCACCGTGCCCGTCGTAGACGCCGACGTACGTGGCGGATTGCGAGGTAAACACTTGGCTTTGGTCTTCAAGACTAGAATTTGCCTGAACGACGGCGATTGAGTAGTCACCGGAGGCGTGAGGCTTCAGGTCCATGTGCCAGAACAGGCCGTCGCCGTTCCGGCCCAGACACCTCTCCAACGGCCTGCAAAACGATCGCAACATCCTTTTCACCTTACAACTCTATCTGGGTATGTTACAATAAGCATCTACCAGATCTTTTTGCGAACTTTAAAGTCCACCGACAGAAAATTTTAGAGAGACAGAGAGAGAAAGGAACGTGTGCGAAGTGGGTAAAAAGGGATTCCGCGTAAGAGAGGAAGAAGAAGAGAGAGAGAGAGAGACGACTAACACGGTGACCACTACTAGCGCTTGCTATGCTTCTTCAATCCATTCTTGCTCACGCGTTGAAAAATACCTACGACGACTTTCAAACCTTCGACCTTGGACCTCTTTGGTACCTTCCATACTAGGAGTAAGACTTGGGTTAGCCTTATTATGCCGCCCCATCCATCTGTGTCTTGCTTTTCTGCGAATTGCCCATGAACCGTTGTTTCGTTGCCCCTTTTTGTTTTAGCGGCATAAATTTTGTGCATATGAAGCGTTAGACCAGGGTAATACTGCAGTGAATATTTTACTTTCTTACTCAAAAGTTATAAGCTTGAGTCTTATTACAAAAAAAATAACTGAAAGGTAAGAGCGCTATTAATGTGACACGAGTAAAATAAAATTTTCAAGTGAAGAAAAAACTTTTTTAAAGAAGGTGTCCTGAATTCACAAGCCAAACAGATCTCTAGTGACACGTATTGACAACTGCGTGATTACCATCAAGAAAGTTTTGCAGCAAATTGTTTTTGGACGACATTATTTTGGAGGCCTGTGCCGAGCCAGCTTATAAGCCGAAATCATTTTAATGCTATTTGTTTGATACCATGAGGCATTTTTACAATATTTTTTATTATCTTTAGCCGCTTTTTGATACTAATATATCGCTCCACCAAATTATATAATAAATTGTTATATTCTGAATTTTGAAGCCGTTTGTGAGATGTGAAAGTGATGTTCAAGGTGGATCAGTAGGCCATGTTAGGGGTAGCATTAATATGAAATTCATCTGACTTGTGAAAAATATCTGGCCTTTTTACTCGACCAGTTTATCACTTTTTATGAGCTACATATGTTATAGATAGAGTTCATAGAAAGCGAATCAACGCACACCTACCTCCCTCTTGACATCTATAACAAGTACTTTACCTTCACCCCGTGAGAAGCTGAAAATTGTAGAACATCATCTTACATTAGGGATTAAAAAAGGCATTTTAATTGGAGAAAGGAAAAGAAAAAAAAACCCAGAAAGGATGGTACTAATGTGAGCTTCTCTCTTTGTTACCATGATGATGATGATGATTGCCGAGGGGAGAAACTAAGTCCTGAATTCCAAAGGGAGAATGCAGCGAAGTGGTCATTTCAAATGAATCAGGCTTCTATTAATGATTGGGAAATTAATATAGTTAGTCAGACAAACTTCAAATGCGGCTAAGAAAAAGAAAGATTGTTGCTTTGAAAAACATTTTTGCGTTGGTTTTCAATGTTTCGTCAGTTTATGGACAGCGCTCGATGTTGGACATGCCGAAATGCAGGTTATCAGGCAACGTATCTTGAAGCTGTTTGTCTTGTGTTTCTTTCCTTTTAGCCGAAATAATGAGTACTTATTCATGTTTCAGTTCACACGCTGCAAAATAGAGGCGGCTAATTCCTAAAGAACAGAGGGCTGTTTCCGAGGGTGGTTTTGGCGAAGCCAGAGAAAAGGTCCAACAAAGGCCCTTCTTCCTGTGCTTGCAATACCTTGCCGGTGGAAAATGAGTTTTGAGAGTTGTTAAAGGGTCTTGATTCCAAGCTTCCTCCAGCTGGTTAATTAGGCTTGGATTTGGGGAAACAGGGACACTGAAAAAAAAGGTCTAGACAAGGGCTTTTTGGTGGCAAGAGAGTGGGAGAGTGGCTTTCCGTCGAACATATTGGTGCTGGTTGGTTCAGAGTAGGGATATCAGTGGAGGCAAGGTGGCGGTGGAGTGACGGTGGGCCAAGCGAAGCTACCGGAGGCGACATATTGGCCACTTGGGTCTCAAAGCAGAAAGCAATGGCTATACTTTAAAGGGATGATTTTCTTGGGCACCAAAAGAGAGGAATGACACGTGAGGTTCCCTTGGGCACCAAGATTAAGATTAAAGATACGTACATACCGACTTTTTGCTTAATTGCGTTAGGTGAGGTCGGCAGCCGTCGGTTGTCGGCGGCATTTGTTTTGTAAGTCTGTTAGGTTCTGGTATTAGGACTTTTTTGGTCAACGATGCTCTGATCGTGAGGGACGTTAGCCTGTCGGGTGTATGTTGGCCGAAGATGGTGGCGGTTCCCGTTGGTGTTTTGTCTTCTGTGTCCTTTGGGCCTTGGCAGCGGTGAGTTGGTCAGAAAAGGTGGTGGTTCCAGCATCGGCGTGGAAGCACGGCAATCGAGACAGCGGTGCATGACGGGGCCACGTGTTTGGTATATGGGTTGGGGTGGACAGAATGTTAGTGTCTTTTGATTGGTTACGTTTTTGCATATTTATTTTGTTTTAATTCTTAGTTATCCTGTTTGTAGCTCTCAGTTTGTACTTTGTATCTTTTTGTTTTCTCTTATTCTAATTGGTTGTATTAGTTTGTTTTTCTCTTATTTGTTTTTTTTATTATTTTTGTAGTTTACTTTGTTTTTTAATTCTGTTATTGTAAATTTTTGTAATGTAACGTTTATCGGATGAGAATGTCATCCACTTGTTAACTTTATCATCAATTTAGGGTTCTTACCTCTTTTTAAAAAAAAACAAATTGAGACGGTAATCTTGCCAAGACGGTTTTTCGTTGCCTCGCGTACCTATTTTTATTTGTTTTTGCGCGTGATAAGATGATTTTAATTAAGAGAGCAAACAGCGGTTCAATTTCATAAAAAAAAAAGTGTGTATCCACAGACAATGGTGCAATAGAGCAGAGCACTGAGGACGAAGCCACTGCAAAGACTGAAATTTGCATCACGCACGAAGCCAGATAGAAGATGATGCGCAACAACAATTGTCAGCAAAACATTTTCGCTCTACAAAATCCTTCCCCCAGAGTCCCCGTCCGCCCCCGCCCAAACAACCGAAAAATGAACACCACACACGGACATACACTCACCAAACAGCATGGAAACGACTAGAGATAGCAAACATACCTACATGCAACTGATGGTGACTTTCAGTTTTTGTCAAATCACGTCTCATTTGCAGCCAAAAAAAGGACATAGAGGCTCAACGTACATGGCAAAACGACTCTGCTCTATTAGATCAAATCTCACAGCTCCACACGAGATCAAGGAACAGGAACATCTAGAAAGAGTCAGTGATTATTTAATGGCACCATAAGTAGTCACAACTACACCTGTGCGACAATAGGGGCAGTCCCCACAAGTCCGAATCCAGGGATCCAAGCAGCAGGAATGAAATCTATGCCCACAAGGCAAACAGACTAGCTCATCTCCCTTCGTGAAACTCTCCAGGCATATACAGCAATCCTCGGATGTTGTTGATATTGCCCTTTGGTCACCTTCAATGCCAAAAACCTCAATATGCAAACAGTCTAAGGCCTCTTGAGTAAGTCCAGGTGGATGCTTTCTTGTTTTTTGCAACCCTAGCGACCGGTCTGTTTCAGTATTCAGGTCAGCGGAGAGGCTCAACCCAGCCAGCCAGTCCCTCGAAATATCAATCTCCCAGTCTTCAGGATCACCACCCCTTGTGTGGCCACCAACCACAAAATCAACCAGATGGATGCCTGGCGAAGCCCTGTGCTCCAAATAAAACCAAATAGAAAATGAGTCTCCCATACTAAAAACTATTCCGACCAAAAAAAATACAGTTCTCCTGGATGTGCACGGTATTCAAGGTGCATATGTAAGCAAAGCAATATGTGCATGTAATGTCGCTGTCAAATTTGGTTCTAGAACATCAAGCAAGAAACAAGCCAAGTATGCTACAGTATGTCCAACTACGAGTACCACTATAATGAGTAGAAAAAAATTCTATATAGAGTACGAAATTAGAATGATGAGTGGTTACAACCAAATAGAATTTATAAAAGGCTGGTGGCTTGTTGACTAATCAAAGTATTAAAGGAGGGGGACATGATGACAAGTCGTCAGTTTAAATTGTTACAGGGAAAAAACTAATAACGCATGACTTTTCTTCAAAATTCTCAAATAAAATCACAAAATCTCTGTCGTATACTTACTGAATATATGTTGCAATTTCAATTCCTAATGTTTTAGTCAACATTGAACATCACCAGTTTATGACCAACACGAGTTTAACTCGTGAGATGGAGTTAATAATTTTAAACCTCATCGTAAACAACATAGGAAATCTTACTACATATTGCATGAAAACCGTAGATGAAAAGACAGCATTTTAATAAGATGGAAAAGTAACTGAGACTAGAGAAGGAACCACCTAATGCCATGTGTGACAGGAAATTTCCTTTTCTCTAACATTTCTTATAAGTCACTTTCTATTAGTTGGTCCTTATCAAGCAAAGGGCCCGAACTTTATAGAATTCTCACTTCCGTAAAAGGAAGTCAGTCAGAACCCGTTGATATAGAAGGAAACATATTTCCAAGATCAGGGACCCGCCATTCAAGCACCCACACACTAGATCCAGGTTCAAAGAAGCAGACATTTACAAAAAGCTGATCACCATCAGAGAATCAATTTTCCTGAATTCAAAAACTGTTCGTTTGGCATCTGAAAATACCTGGTGCTTGTCCAAATATGGTTTCATATCTTCATGGTACAACTTAGATAACTTCAGATTGGAAAGAACAAAATTTATCAAATTGCATTATACGTAAACCAACCTGTTGCCAGATGGAGAAATGCCTGTCAGTCTCTCGACAAGCCTTTCCCTCGCACGTAATACTGCTCCCGGAAGCCTATCATTATTTGTGAATCTCTGGCTATTTTGTATACTTCTATCATTTCCGGAACTGATAACATTCGCTGAAGAATATTGGCTGCTCGCTTGGTTGAGTTGAATAAATTCGCGCTCCTGAGCATGCCAAAGAAAAACAACACAAAAACATGTATAGAATATCAGGCATTTTAGAATATTTAGTATATCAGGCATTTTATCTTTACCCAAGGGACAGAGTGCTGTTACCCTAAGAAAGTGAATACTCGACGCAAATGAGCAATAATTCGAGTAAACTAGGACAAACTTGAGTAAACTAGGACAAACTTGAGTAAACTATGGTCATTAGACATTTTCAATTAAATATTACATCACTTACCATTATTCTAGAGTCCAATGGGGGCACAATATAGACACCTCACTTTGATTCTAGAGAAGAGGCCAAATAAACGGATCACTTGCATGTTGCAAAAATAGTGTAGAAGTCTCAGTTCACTGCGAAGGCTGAAGTGATCAGTGGTTTTGTCCTCCAGCAGACAAAATACATAGCAATTTACTACACTCCTACTTTAGATATTCGGATAATTACAGCAAAGTCCCTGAGGTTAGAATGAAATTACAGTCAAGGACACTAAGTTTCAAAAGATATCAGCCTTGTCCTTCCATCGTTAATCTGTTAAAAAATCGTACCCTTATTTGGTATATTATATATTGTTATATACGGATTTAGACCCTATTTTTGTTCAAATTAGGGTTTGAAACCCCAATTTTCCATCTCTCCCAACTCCATATCAATCTTTCTCCCCATAGAGATACCTCAGATTTTTTTTCAAAACCAGTAGCAGCTTACCATCTTCAACTTTCCAATCGGAAAGCAACTAGTAGCAGCTTACCATCTTCAACTCTCAATTAAAAAGCCCAACCCGTCGCAGCCCCCACCCTCCCCCCACCACACCTGCCCGCCCTCACCCTCGACCTCGTGCCTTCCCGCCTCCACCCTCCCCCGTCGCTGCCCCCACCCTTCCATCACCTGTGGCCGCCCCCACCCGTCCCCCCACCCCGGTCGCCGCCCCCAACCCTTCTTTCACCCTGTTCGCCGCCCCACCCTCCCCCTACCCAGCCGCAACCCTGGTGGGCTCGGCAACCAATCAAATAGCGACGAGGGGACAGATTCTGGCCTTCCACCCCTGTCACCGCTGTGGTGGGCTCGGCAACCGATCAAATAGCAATGAGGGGACAACTTTCGGTCGTCACAATTGCTTCGCCGGCACTGTTTTTTTTTTGGAAGATTTCAGTTGTATATTTAATTTTTTAAATAATAAAACATTAAGGATTGATGCATTTGAGTTGGTATTAGCAATTGGTTGTGGTGGGTTTTGGCTTTGGTAGATGGGGGTGTTGGCGGCATTGGCTTTGGTGGATGTGGTGACTGTGGCCGTGGTGGAGGTGATGGGTAAGGTGGTCTTGGTAACAGTTCGACGGGTTTGGTTGTGGCAGTGGGTTTTGTAGGCTAGTGGCGATAGTGTCGCCGACGAGGTGATGGTTGTGGTTGGAGTTGCAGTTGCAGTTGCAGGGGAAAAAGGTAGAGACTGGAGTTGTAGAGGGAAAAAGATAGAGATTAGGGAAGAGAGGAATGAATGGCATTTGAAAAATTAGATTCCAAAGTCATGGGCAATCTGGTCTTTTCGTTTCAAACAGTTATGTATAACGGTATTCCGTTCGGTCAATCGATATAAGTGTTATTTGTCCAAACTAATGGACACGCGTGTAATTTTACCCGAACCTCAGGGACATAGCTATAATTATCCCTTAGATATTTACTCTCACTTAGGTTCAAAAACTCCACTACCAAAAAGCTAGTACAAGTTTGTTGGCTCAAATAGTCAAGGTTAACCATTAGCATTAGTGCACAATGACACTTGGTAGAAGCTGATGTTGTGCTTAAAATTACGGTATTGGAATATATGAGAAGTATAGACACTTCAGATCAAGGTTCAAGGTTATTAGGGCAAACCCAACAACCCATGCGTGGAGAGTTATCAAGGTTGAGGTAATTTTGGGACTAATATTGAGCCTAACAAGAGAAGAACAATGGGGTGTGAAGAGAAGCTCTATCTAGTATGTTGCAAGATTTGTTCACGAAAAAACTCTTGCGCATAGATAACCACATTATCTGCAGTTTACGATGTTACAGTCAAATTTTGCAAAAGGATCCTGCCATGACGAGAAACAGGCAGTTTGCCCAAATTGAGGAGAATTGAACTTCCGAGGAGCACTTTACTCAACTCTACTTATTTAACTCCAATATCTGGCTCTTTCTTCTCTGTTGTATTTTCTCTAGTACACAATCAAATTTCTCAAGGATGCTCCCGCCACAATCAAAACAAGGAGATCATAGCCAATATCTGAGCTTGTCCAAATGCGTGAACCTCATCTAGGAAGATGTATAATTTAGAGATATTGGGCATGATAATATTTCCTAACCATACAAAAACATAAAGAGATATAATAGAGCGCACTCGGATTTCTGTCCCTTCAACACAGTTACCTGCTATGAAGCACGGGTGCTTCAAAAGGGGAGGAGTATCGGGGTGGGGTGCGCATCGGACACGGGTGCGCCTCGGGTGCGTGTCAGGTGCGCACCCATTATTTTCTATTTATTTTTTTATTTTCCGAAATTCGGGTGCGGCTCGGGTGCAGCTCGGGTGCGGTTCGGGTGCGGATCCGACACTTCGGGGGCTGAAACATAATTTGTAGAAGATATTTCGGGGTTGAAACATAAAACTTAATTTTTGTGGGGGGGTGGGTGAAAACATAAAATAACTTAACTAACCCCAAATTAGGGCACACGACTCACAGAGAAAGAGAGATCGCAGCAGCTGCGACTTCCCTCCACACCGGCGATCTCCCTCGACGTCGGCAACCTCCCTCGACACCGGCGACTTCCCGCGACACCCATCGAACATCTGCGACCACCCACGACCTCACCGAACAGCCGCGACTACCGAAAACCATCGGGGACCTCCGGCGACCACCGAAAACCATCGGGGGACCTCCGGCGACCACCGAAAACCATCAGGGACCTCCGGCGACCACCCTACTCACCTCCGACAGCATTGCTTCGAAGGTGTATCTCTGACTTCTTTCTGTCTTCGTTTCCCGTCAAATTTTTTTTTATTTTGGTTTCTTGCTGAGTCTCGAATGTGGATTGTTTGGTGGTTTTAAGTAATTATAGTTTCACTTCTCACATGTTTTTTGATTTTGCTGTGACTTTTTTTTTTACTGTGACAGTGTGTTCTTTTTTTGTGTTAAAGGTTTAAAGGCTTAAATTAAAGCCAAATATGTCAACTTCAGATAGTATTGCTGCCCCTAGTTCTGGTGTTGGTGATGATGAGACAAAACCATTGTGGAAGTATGTGACTAGGCGTACATAGTAAAATATATATATAATATTTGCCGTATCCCCGCCGCACCCGTATCCTAAAATTTTCAAAAATGCCGTATCCGTGTCGTATCCGCACCCGCACCCGTACCCGTGCTTCTTAGGTTACCTGTGATATTACTTTGTCCGAGAAAAAGGGTAAATTTGGTTTCCATTTGAACTGCATCTCTGTTCTGTTTTGTATAGCATCCTTCAAGAGCCATCCAAATAACGAGGGACTGCCTAATACCGCAGATGCTACAATTCTTAATCACTACACTATGTCCTAAATGACCTCTTAGATGGTTAATCCACTAATTCATGCTTTTAGCGAATCTTCCTTCTTCCTCAAAGAGAATGTAGACGGTACAATTGCACCTATAAGATTAGCAACATAATATACCCATTATTAGTGACTACATCTGCACGTGTTTTATATTTGTAGTTTACATTTGAAGTCTCCCATGTTTATAGCATTATGCTACATCAGAATCCTGGACATCTTATCTCTCTCAGATTATAATTGTATTTGATTAGTCTTATCTCCATTTCAAACTTGTAACAAACTTGTACTCTACACATACATGAAATATGAAGCAGCTCAACACAACTGTGTATGAGAATCTTAACTCAATTATCCTTTGTATGTTTCAGAGCTAAACCCTCATAATCTCAACGGCCTCCATCTCAAACCCATCACATGCTCACCAACCCAAAACTGCAAACCCCTATTCATACAAAACATCCTCTTGCTTTACTGCCGCTAACAAAGCTCCATAGTGGCGTCAAGCTATGACCGATGGGATCAATGCATTCCTCAAAAACGGAACCTGGACCCTAGTTCCTCCTACTTCTGCAAATTATGTTCAAGTGCACGTGGGTATTTCACATCACTCGCAAGGTCGACAGCTCTTTTGATCAGTACAAGGCGCAATTAGTTGATCAGTACAAGGCGCAATTAGTTGCCAAAGAGTAAAACCAACAAGAAGGTGCCGATTATCACGAGCTTTCAGCCCATTATCAAACCCACTACAATCCGATGTTCTCTTATTTGCTTCAACTCATCGATGGTTGATTTGCCAGTTAGATGTCACTGACGCCTTTCTTCTCGGGCACTTGGAAGAGGATGTGGTTATGTGGCAACCCCCAGGGTTTCATGATGAAACTCACTCAGATTAAGTGTGCAAGCTCCACAAATCCTTATACGGGCTCAAACAAGCACCCCGGGCTTGGTTTCACCGTCTCAGCTCCTATATTCTCCAACTTGATTTCGAGGTTACAAGACTGATCGCCTCTCTTTATGACTTGTCAAGGCCCCACTGTCATCTACATGCTTAGTTACGTCAGCAACATAATATACAGGTAGCAATTCCTCCAAGATTGAATTTCTTTCGCATTCCCGTAGCAAGGAATTCTCAATCAAGGACCTCGGAAATCTTCACTAATTTGTTGGTACTGAAGTTGTACATAAGTCGAATGGCAATTTTTTGTCTCAACAAAAATACATCATGGACCTCCTATAACGTAGTCACATGGACCAAGCCAACCAGTGGCTACACCTCTTCCATCCTCCCTTAAGTTGTCAAAATCCAGTAGCAAACCGCACCCGGAATCTCAAGAATATTGGTGTGTTGTTGGTGCACATCGGTATGTTACCCTCATATGAACCGAACTAGCCCTTTTTCGGACAATAAAGTCTGCCAATTTATACATTCACCCAAAGATGCACACTGGTCTGCGTTAAATGAATTTTGCAGTACCTTAAAAGCACAGTCTCACTTGTACGCATGTCAAACCAGCCTCGTTCAACTATTCAAGCCTATTCGGATGCTGATTAGGCTGCTTGTCTGGATGATAGGAGTTCCACCGGTGGTCATGCAATCTATCTTGGTAACAGCTTAGTCTCATGATCTGCTCGAAAAGAACCCATGATTGCTCACTCCTCTACTGAAGCAGAATACAAGGCGCTAGCATATACAACAAGCGGGGGCTAGTTTGGTTATGGTCACTCTTAGATGAACTTGGTTTTCCTTTATCCTCTCCTCCTCGACTTTGGTGTGACAATCTTGGTACTACCTACTTAACAGCCAATCAAATTTTCCATGAGTATGACGTTACCTCTAAAGATAAGGTAAGCAAGATGTCCTTGTTATGCATTATTACTGGGTGCAGGCCAATTCTGTCACTAATATATCTTTGAGTTTCTTTTAGTCGACTCCACATCTTATTACTCCTTAAGTCATGCCAGACAGGTTTCATACTTTCCAGGCCCCATCCTCCATTCTTATCTGATAAGGCGGAGCGTGATCTACTACGCACGAAGCATATCGAAATTGAGTAGTTAGTGCAGCAAAAGGAGATCTTGACGTTCGTTTCATTTCCACCAAATATCAGCTACTGATATCATGATAAAAAGCTTATGAATGCACAGGTTTCTTCATCTTAGACACAAGCACATTATTCGCGACATGGGCACCTTGAGCTTGTGTGGGAGTCTTAGTAACTAACATCTGCGCTGTTTTATAATTGTAGTTTACATTTGAAGTCTCCCATGTTTATAGCATTCTGTTACATTGAAATCCTGGGCATCTTATCTCTCTCAGATTAGGATTGTATTTGATTACTCTAATCTCCTTTTCAAAAAGGTAACGAACTTGTACTCTACACGTAAGCTCAACACAATTGTGTATGAGAATCTTATCTCAGTCGTCCTTGATACCCATCAACAACTACAAAAATACACACAATTGTTTGTGCGTGGAAAAAATGCACACCCTCACATTCTTGAAAGTCATACCACTAAAGCAAATAATGCACATTAATTACTAAAGTCCCAAAATTATCTGAAAACAGCAATCAGGGATATTTATTACTTAATAATATACTACAGTTTGAAACATTCTAGTATGTGGTTATGCAACAGAAAAGTTCTCTACGTCGTGACCTAAACGACGTGGTTTTGATTTAACCATTAATAGAACTTTTTCATTAGTAAAGGTAGTACCGTCATCTCGCACAGAAAATTTACTTCAACCAGGTCGTTTCAGAGCCACGCCATTAGAATACGCCCTAGCAACTGACTATACATGGATCTTCTTACTAAAACTATCAAATCACTAGTAGCAGGCGTAAAATAGCGAAACACGGATGTTAGACGTTACCGGGAAGGACGAACGATGCGCGGGGATGGAGGACCTCCGGGAAGGAGGACAGCAGGCATCCACGTCGTGCCGATCCCGGTGAGTGTGGAAATTGTGGCTATGTAGGTGGTCGCGGTGGGGGTATCGACCACGCCTGCCGCGATTATGGACAGAATTCCGATGGAGAGAAGAGTCGAGCCCTAATTCGGCGGGGTCCCGGCCAAAGCGAGACCTCCTGGTGTAGAATAGCTCCGAAACGCTCGTCATGCAACGCAAACACCGCCTTAATCTGTTCAAACACCAACAAATATCATACAGGAGATAAGGAATGAACAGAGCTGAATAAAAGGAGCAAGTAGTGCTTTGTTACCTTCAGCGAAAAGAGCGAGAAAGAGAGCCACTTCTTGGGACAAAGAGAGGAAGTTAACTCTGTATCTTCACCGAAAAGGATCGGATTGAGAGAGAGACGGACACGTACAGATTTGGTAGTTAGGACTGTTTGACAAGGATTCGAAGAGGAAGGGGTGCAAATGGTACATATGAACCAAAATATGAGGTCTTCTCTCGTGAACAGTGATGAAGACAATATCTCAAAAGTCGTGCAACAGTGTGTCAAATATTACGTAGTATTAGTGTGATATGTTAATTTATAAATATCTCATATTAATTGAACGGACGCTAAGACACAGTTGTTAAAAGATGCTGACAGGCCTAAATGTGTTCAAAAATAAACTTGATTTAGTTCTTTATAGCAGTGATTAGTGTGATATGTTAATGAGTTATTAAGTTATGTCTTAGTGAATGCATAAGTTACAAGTACATTATTATTATGTGTTAGTGGAAGTAGTGGTTATTATATTGTTGAAATAGTGGGTTAGTGGTAACTTAATTACATGCCTATGAGTTACTTGAGTACTATAAAAAGGTACAAGATGATGCTAGTGTAAAATGAGCAAGAACTATAAGATAAAATTTTGGGTGAATTGAACTAAACCCCTGAGATTTACACCCGCGTCTCACAAAGGACCTTAAGGTTTCAATTTCAACAACTAACACCCCAACTTTGCATTTTCGATCCAATTGGAACCCAAAATTAATTTTCCGTTAAAAGAGCTGTGGATGGCCGTCCACCTTAAGGGGCATTTTGGGTAACCAATATTTGGTGGTCTCTCTCTCTCTCTCTCTCTCCCCATGTTCTACCCTTTTCTTCCATGAACCCATTTCACCCAAAGTCACTTTTCTGAAATGTTGTTGATCTTACTGGCCAAAGGAGGAAGAAGAAGGAGAAGAAGAAGGGGAAGAAAGATGAAAAGGAGGAAGGGGACGATTTGCTGAAAAAATGAGAATGGAGATTCTAGCAGTAAAGTTACTTTATCTAGATTATTGAATTTCATCGATGGGCTATGGTTGGCTTGTGGAGGGGAGAGGATTATCGTGTTCACGACGAATCATGTGTATAAACTGGATCCCGCTTTGATTAGGAGGGGGAGGATGGACAAGCATGTTGAGTTGTCCTACTGTTGCTTTGAAGGGTTTAAGCTTTTGGCGAGGAATTATTTGGATGTTGGTGCACACCATGTGTTTGGCAAAATTAGGGCGTTGTTGGAGAAAGTTGACATGAAGCCGGCCGATGTGGCGGAGAATTTGATGCCCAAGTCAGCTGAAGATGATGCGGATGCTTGTTTGGGGAACTTGATTAGAGCTCTGGAAATGGCAAAGGAAGAAAGATGGAAAGGATGAAGAAGGAGAAAGGGCATTGGGGCGACTATGAAGGATGATGAGGAGCTTGAAATGTTGTTGGGTGAGATCCCTCATGCAACATCACTCGATCTTTATAACCCACATAGCAATGGTCATGGTCATGATCATGTTCATGGTGGCAAGTTGTCTGGCGTAGACGATGATGACCCATTGAGTAATTGTAAGTTTACATGTGCCTCCCCTGTGAGTGGGTTTTCTTTGCAATCTGATGGTTCCTCCTCGAGCTTGTTTTCTTGTGGGCATTCATGGTCTGAAAGTGGATCACCACCATCTCCATTAGAGGAGCTTAAATCCCACATATCATATGGAAATACCCAATACCCAAATGGAATACCCAAAATGCCCCTCAAGGTGGACGGCCATCCACAGCTCTTGTAACGGAAAATCGATTTTGGGTCCAATTGGATCGAAAATGCAAAGTTGAGGTGTTAGTTGTTGAAATTGAAACCTTATGGTCCTTTGTGAGACTCGGGTGTAAATCTCAAGGGGTTTAGTGCAATTCACCCTAAAAAATTTAAGATATATTATGTGTTCTCTTTAAGTTTTTTTTCCATGTTCTCCTCATATAAGTGAATGTATGTGTTTAGGTGATCTTTTGTCTAACAAAGTGGTATCAGGGTCACAACAATCCTAGTGGACGTTGCGGCGTTAAATTTTAGTCATAACGGTTGTAGGAAAAAGTATCCGAAATGGATATTTGGTGTGAGAAATTGATGTTCTCAAATTATGTGAGAATGAAGAGTGTCCTTTCATTGTATCTTAAACCGTGTGATTTATGAGATATAGTCGGTGAAGAACCACATATTAGCTTGTCAAAATGAAGAAAGAAAAGGCATTCCGAGTATTGCAAAAGGTCGTCCATACAGAGATATGGATGCGCATTGGAGATGTAAGATCTCCAAGTAATATTTGGCAAATGATCGAGGTCATTGCCAAGGAGTATTGGGTCCAAAGCTGGGAAGAAGATGAGTTCATAATTGAAAATGGTGAACATCTCGAGGAAGAAGCTCTAATGCAGGATAGAAACAAGTTTCACGCTTTCGAAGCTGAAGAAACAGAGGAGAGAAAGGTTGAACAAGAGTTCAAGGCTTTTACAGCTAGTGAGAACGACGAGTCGATAGATGGAAAAGAGCCATTTGAAAAGATAGAGGAGAGCGAGAATACATATGATAATGACAATTCTCAATATGAATAGATGAAAGATAAGAGCATTGACAAAGATATAAAAGTTCACGGAGGTCAAAAGGTGAACTCCTCAGGTATGACCTTTAATTTTTCTTTAAAAGAAGAAAATGTGATTGGGTCATTTTCACTATACGGCCTCGCAAATTTTGAAGAAGAGAGTAATGATTACTTCTTGGCTAAGAATGATGTGATAGTGCCACAAAGATATGCAACTAAGGTAGATGCTTTGAAAACTTATTTCATTGAAAATCATCCTAGTGAGTTATTTTTTATGACTGGGAAGGACAATGATTTTGTTGAAAGTAGAACAAGTTATTATTCTCAACTTGGTGTGGAGAATTTGTTGAGTGACACAAATTGGGTAAACACAGAGATGTTTTTTGACCCAGAAAAGTTAATTGAAATGTCCAAAGAAAATGGTCAAGATCCAGTATGTACACAAGTGACGAACAAATGTCAGAGGTGCAACAAAAAGATGTGCTACATACGATACACGATAAAAAAAAATGGCGAAGATTATTGTTGCTCTTGATGGAATCAGAGATGAATACCGTATTGGCACTTATCAACAAGAATAATTGAAGACATAAATCAAGTTTAAACTTGATTTAGTTCTTTAGAGTGGTGATTAGTGTGACATGTCAGTGGGTTATTAAGTTGTGTCTTAGTGGGTGCATAAGTTACAAGTGCATTATTATTATGTGTTAGTGAAAGTAGTGACTATTATATTGTTGAAATAGTGGGTTAGTGTTAACTTAATTACATGTCTGGGAGTTACTTGAAGTATTATAAAAAGGTGTAAGATGATGCAAGTGTAAGATGAAGAAGAACTATGAGATAAAGTTTTCAAGGTATATTATGTGTTCTCTTTAAGTTGTTTCCATGTTCTCCTCATATAAGTGAGTGTATGAGCTTAAGTGATCCTTTGTCTCCAACAAAATGATCAAAGTCATATGCCATACTCTGAGTTTGGTTTCTGCTTATCACAACCACAACGTCCTCTTCTTTGATTCGAAATCCATGACTTTTCGTAATTTTTGTTCTATGACCTTTTAAACTCAAATTATAACTAACAAAATGAAAAACGTATTACTATTGTATTCTCTTAGCTTGATTAACTAAATATGACTGCCCTGCGTGAGTGGCAAAAAAATGAGCACTCTCGAATGAAGAAAATAAAGTATTTTTTTTTCAATAGTTGGCGACAAAAGTTCAATTCATGCCGAAAAAGATGGGCCTATCCAATTTGTCATCATGTTATTTTCGAAAAGATGAAAACAAAAAAAAAAGTCAGATAATAGAATAACATTTATTAATTTGTTTTGATACAATGTTTTAGAATTACAAAAACTATAAACTTAAATACCATTACATCAATTTTCACACATTTTTCATAAAATTGGATGTGTAAACTCTGACAAGATGTTAGGAGTTGCGAATAGTGTTTATTTAAAAAACAACAACCAAACAAGAAAAAACTTGAAACATAAAAATAGTATTAATCCATGTGTCCGCTCGAAAAAAATCAGTTCAAGAAACGCGCATAGCACACACTGATCCACCGGATAATAAAATAGGAACAAACTTTGGCTGTTACCCCGATTGTAGGAATCTTCCTCCAATCCCATATATAGTGACAATTAATAGTCATTAAATGTCTCTAGTGACTTTTTCTGTTAATGCTTTCAGCGACAACTCTCAAAAGTACTTTTTTAGCGTCACTAAATAAAAGTCACTAGAAAAATTTAGCAACCATTAATTATCACTATATGAAGGGATAAGAGGAAGATTGCTTCAACCTCTATCAGTCAAATTTTTTCTATAAAATAGTACTCCGTAATAGGAAGGAAAAAAGAACCGTTGAAAGGCGAAATAGTTGCTTGTAACGGATAGTTTCCGTTTGAAAAATACAAATAAACACCTACCTTCTCCTTCTTCTTCTTCTTTCTCAAGAACAAAATCGCCCCATTCTATTTCTCTCTCTTGCTTGTACTTCTTGATTTCGTAAGTGCACAATCTTCAACGAATCGGTCAAAAGGTTGATTCTTTGTAGCGCATTCAACACATAGATACTGTGGGTTGTTGATAGCGATGGATCTGGGTTGCTTGGACATGGGTTGCGTTGAAAAGCAGAGGAATGAGACCTTTCTTGATTCACAAAACAATACCAAGGACTCTGCCATGTCGTCTTCCGGCTCTGCCATGTCGTCTTCCAAGGTTTTAAAGGTACCCTTTATCTTCACATTATGTGTGTTTTTGTTTCTTGAAGTAATTTTTTGTTCAGGCTCTAACTCGTTTTGAGTTTTCTTGTGTTATGTTGATTTTCAGTATGCCACTCCTCAATTTATCTTAATCCTAAAAGATGACCCTTGTTACTGTTGCCTTTTTGTTAAGGTGATTTGATTAGGTTTTGATGAGTTTAAAACACTAAACCATGTCAATTATAACACAAACTGATATCATGTTGAGTTGAGTCGCAACTGTGCAAAAACCGGGGATTTTTATTGTAACTTAATGTGTTCATTATGTAGATCTTTGCATTCAAATTGTGCACTTTAGAGCCAAAGATTTGGCGAATGACTTGAAGGAACCAATATAATCCGATGCAAAGACTTGAATAACAGTAGAGCACTCGAACATTTACTCAGGAAACTTGAAGGAAACTGGTATTTGTACTTGCATACTTGGGAATATTTCACCAGTCACCATATTAAGTATCTCCACAAATTACTATATCATGTAAAGTTGATCATCTTTAGACTATCAAGGATAATGTTACTGAATTCCACTTGCTTTGCGAGGTAAAGTCTTCTCATGTCATTTGAATAGTGCGGTTTAGAGCCAAAGATGTATCGGCAAACTGACTTGCAGGCACCAACATTATCCGATGAAAAGACTTGAATAATAGATCACTCAAACATTTACTTAGAAAACTTGGAGGAAAGTGGTATTTGAAGTTGCTTACTTCGGAATATCTTACCATATTATGTGACTTCACAATTACCATATGATGTAAAGTTAATCATCTTTAGACTACCTTAAGGATAATTCTACAGAAAATAAAAGGATAATCTTGGTGAGGAAAAGTCTAGTCATGGCATATTTTTGTAACGGACTTATCGAGAAAATAGAAGGATAATGTTATAGAAGAATACTTTCAGTAAGCAGTAAATATGAAAGCGTTGAAAGCATCAATTGTTGGTTTGAAGGAGTTTATGTAAATTATGGATTCAATGTCGTTCTTTGGTACTAAGATTATGAATATGTGGTTCAAAGATGCAGCTGCCATTATGAGTTAGGCTTCCTTTTGTGGTGTACGCGCAGTACAAAATTTTGAAATTTCTTATGACTGCAGTTGTTAACGCATCACAACATAGAAAATGACAAATCACATGCTTAATTTTTGGTACTATGCGTTCACTGGCGATTCATTATCTTCTTCTTGTTTCCCTTTTTCTGGATTGTACAGAATAAGACAGCAAAGGAGGCTAGTCAGTCAAGCACAAATTTGCTAAGCAAATTTACATCACAAATTAAAAAGCCACCTCATCGAAAAACTTCACCTCTCAACTGGTTCCCACGAAAGAAGGTGGATTCTTACTTGAAGAGGAAAATAAAATTGCTACAGGTAGTATCATGTATGTTCTTCTTGCCTACTAAATTTGTTTAGGTAACTATATACAAGTTTACTGTTACAGGAAGTAGGTGGTATGAGCTCAACTCTTGACGAGACCCTAGGTGATTCAAATCCCCACTACTCCAGGGTTTTGAGGGAAAAAATTGCAGTTAGAGAGGCTGCACACAAGGCACTGGAGGCTCGAAAGGCTGCACTGGTGGAAGCATCTTGGTGTCGAATACTTCGGGCAGCCAGGTAAGAGTCTCAGCGTGTACTCAAGGTTAGATTTAAATAAAATATCACTTGTTTTTATTGATGCATTACTTTTCATTAATAGGATTGAATGTAAAGAAGCCGAAGGTTTGCTGTTGAAAGCAGAGAAGAGTGCAGCTGAAGCTTTTGAAGCAGCAACAGCTATTGGAGTAATCATGTATGACACAACTGATGGCCCTCGGAAGCATCATGTAATAGAATCCTCAGCTGTTGATGGAGAAGAATCTACTACACATACTGTTACAGCGTCATTTGAAACTGCATTTGAGGTAGATAAGCAAGTAGCTGCAGCAGTCAAAGCTGCATTTATTAGGCTTGCAAGTTTGCCTTCTATGAACAAAGATGAGTTCAAAGAATTGCTGCGAAAAATCAGTCAGAATCCACAGACAAATGAAAGTAACCAGGAGATGTCAGAATTCTCTTCAGAATATGAATCAGATACTCTGTCAGAATTTGAAGCTGGTTCACACATCGAATATTTTAGCTCTCAAGAGTTGGATGAGGGGGAAGTTGCCAAATCAAGACAAAAGAACTTGACAAAGAAGCATCTCTCTGAAAAGTGTGATACGACAAAACTGGTAGACGTGATGTTGAAAAGGCTGAGATGCCTGCAAGAAGATGAACTTGCTTCTTTGGCCACTATAGTTGCGACTTGTGGCTTGAATGCTGCTCTGGCTGAAGATGTGAATAGCAAGCAGCATGCTTCGGGCTCTATTGCTGATTTTAACCTGGCTTTAGCTGTTAATGTCCCAAGGAGAATGTCCACCTTTGGATCAGGAACAACAAGGAACACTACTACGAATGGGCAAGTGAGGAAGAACCAGGTTATGCCAGAAGTTCCGAGTCTAGACAAGTTTTTGGTGAAGCGCCTTACAAGACTTGAAAGAGAGGTGCAAGAAGCCAAAAATGCCAGAAGGAACGAGGAGAAGCCACTTAAATCCGATGATGAAAAATACTGTTCAGTTGATAATATGAAGTCAGCAGGGAGTTCAGATTTGGGAAGTTTTCTTGTGAAGCATTCTTTAAAATCTCAGAAGGAAATTGAAGAGGCAAAGGAGCATTCAAGGGAGTTACCCGAAAAGGATCACAAGAATGCAGACAAGGATACAGAATTAACTGTGGTGGTTCCGGAGTTGGCAAGTACTTTAACAAAGCATTTCTCGAAGCTTGAGAAAGAGATTGAAGAGGCCAAGAGGAATCCTCGAAGATCATATGAATTGATAGGTAAGAAAACAGGAACAATGAAAGACGATCTCGCAGAGGTTCCAAGCCTTGATAAGTTTCTGGTGAAGCGTGTCTCGAAACTTGAAAGAGAGGTCCAGGAAGCGAAGGATAAAAGGAAAAGTGAGCAGAGCGAAAGAGGTAAAGTGACTGACATCAAGGAAGCTACTTCAAACTCTCAAGTTACTAAACCAGAGGAATGTTCATTGTGTTCACAGAAAGACCATCTAGAAAAAGAAAATATTGACCTGAACAAGAATGGGAATAGAGAAGCTGATGTAAAGCAAAATGGTTATTCAGACAAAACAATAATCCCGGAGGCAGCCTCTGAAGAGACAGGAAATAGCCTAGACAAGATTATGGTGAAAAAAGTCCATCGATTGGAAAGAGAGAAAATGCAAGCATCATCTCTGGGGATTGACTATGGAATTCAGCGGCCTAAAGAGAAACATGGAGGAAGCGGTGACAGAGATAGTGAAAGCTTGGACAAAATTCTAGTAAAGCATGTGTCAAGACTAGAGAAAGAAAAAATGGAGCGTGGTACAAAGGAAGATGTGATGAAGATGAAGAGCAGAGACCCAAACACACAGCCGGAGAATAGCGAAGGAAGTTTGGATCAGGTTTTAGTTAAACACAAGTCAAGGCTTGAGAGGGAAAAGATGGCTGCTGCTCAGCAACCAGATGACCAGATCAAACATTCAGTATCTCGCCGACAAGTGAGGGAGAGAGAGTTGCAAGAAGCATGGGGAGGCTTGAGTTTAGGGAACTCCATTCGTCCACCCCAGTCCAGACTTCAAAGAGACAAGGCAAGTTTCTAAATTAACTTCTGCACAATGCCGTATCATTTCAGTTATTTCCTAGAGACTTTGGGATCATTTTTCGTTGACATATAGTGGTGGTTGTCTTATATTTCTAATGGGTTTTCGTTTTGCATTTTCCTTAGGCTGCTTGGCTTAAAGCTGAAGAAGAGGAGAAGAAAGCTATGGAGGTGTGAAGTAGTGCGCCATTTTATTTCTTGTTTATGGTGTCCGTTGTATAGACCTCGTGAAAAGCTTCTGTCATAGTTTCCCATGGTGAATTCGTCGATAAATTCACTAGAGATACAATTGTTCTTGCCTTTTTGCTTCTCCTATTTTCAAATAGAATCTTTCCACCATTTTATCATAATCATAAGAAACTAGGGATATTAAAGGATGATTTGATCAGTTTGGGAGTCGGGTCTTTTCATCTTTAACATCTTCTGCAATTGTTGTTGAAGTTGAAAGCATGGTGTACTCAACAGAAATATACTACTATCCAAGAACAAAATCACAAGAAGAGTTTAGGGCTATTTCTGCTCGGGTTAATTGTTACCCTTGGTTGAATTTTACAACAAAAGGAAAGGGGGATAAAGCTAGATTTTTGTTAGGACGGACCGGACCCCTACACCTTTCAACCAGTGCCAATTTACAAACTGAACTTTTACAGTCAGTACCGATTTGCAGGTGCGCGTAACAATTTGAGGGGGATCACCGAGAAGAGCCCTAAACACGAAATTTTACTTAATTCCACACTTTAGTCTCACAATGGAAGGATCTTTTCTATTTTCTGTAGTAGAAAAGTTCAAGAACTTCAAAGTTAATGTGGGAAATGAAAAGTAACTGTCTTTGCTATTGTCTTTAAATAAAAATACAGAAGCCAAGTGTTGTTATTTCTAAAAATTGATGCGAGCTTCAATCTCGTAAAAGATGTGAATTATAATTACGCTTATGAGATCACGGTTAGGCAGTGGTATAGATTAACTATAACTAGATTATGAAAAAGAAAAAGCATGAATGAAAAACTTTCAGAACGACTTTTCTACATACATCATCGGACATCAGTTTACTTAAAAATAACGGTGCACAAAGCCATAAACCCATCTCTAAAAGATGCTCCGTCTGAAAATGCCGAAATAAATTCGTTGCCTTCGTAGTCGGTGGCGTTGTTACGACTAGAGCATAAGATGGTCGGAATGAAAATAACCTACAAAATCCCCCCAAAACGAGGTGGTCAAAAACTGTTTTAATTTTTATTTGTTTTATTAAAAATAATTAGACAACATAGTAATGAAATAACCGTCCTTATTCGTGGTGACTTTAAACACGTTAAAAGATTTTTCTAAACATAATAATAAGGAAGAGAGTTCCACTAATGCTATCATTAGTGTCATAACCTCATCATATCCCTAAGTACCAACTAATAAAACCTCGTATCCTTTAACATCAACAATCTTTTTTGTAATTTTTAATGACACTTAAAAATGATATTGTTGTACGTAAACAATGTTTACCGTCAAGAGAACGGAGGACCAGACTGTTAAAAAGTGGAGGAAGCTTCGTCCTGGACCCCGCAGCTCCCAGCTTTCCAACTCAAAGAAACACTGAGTCCAAGTCTTTCCGTGGACACCACCACTTGACACGCTCAGAACCGCCTTCTAGAAATACATCCTGATTCCAATGTCAGAGTAATTATTATGGAGTGAAGCAAAAGTTTTAACTATTAATATAATAGTTAATCCTAACTTGCAAAATCATCCATGACTTTGTTCCGTATAAGAAAATGAGAAATATTTTAATTTTTAGAATAAAAAAAAAGGCAACAAGGTGGTGGAAGCAGATGAAATAAGAGAATAATAAATAATCATTTTTTTTTTAATTTCGTTAAATCTCACTCCTAATCGTGACTTATTAATACGACTTTAGACTGAAGATGTTTTTTGAATTTTGAGGTGACCCCCACCAAAACTTACTTGACTTCTTCTCAGGAACAAGAACAGTGAAGATACTTACATTATGTTGACTTTGACTCACTCGCCCACTCCACCTGACTCTCCCTCTTCCCTAGTAGACAACACATTATCTCGTGCTCCCCCATTCTCTCTCTCTCTCTCTCTCTCTCTCTGTGCAATGGAGGCTTTCACCTCTTTTCTCTCCTTCTTCCTCCCAATCCTCCTCTCTCTCGCTCTCACCATTTCCACCAACTACGAAGGTAACTGAACTACTTTAACCACACCTAATCATCAACTGGTTCTTCTTGTTTGCTTGCTTTGATTTTTTTTTCCTTTCTCTTTTCCTTTTTCTAGGGTTTGCGCTTCAATTTCTCACAGACCCCATCTCACCCATCTCCTGGTGTTTTGCTTTCAGGAAATGCTTTACATGCTTTGAGAAGCAGACTCTCTGATCCCAACCATGTCTTGCAGAGCTGGGACCCTACTCTTGTCAATTCTTGCACCTGGTTCCATGTTACTTGCGACTCCAACAACCATGTCATTCGCCTGTAACATTCATTCTCCATCCCTCTTGTTGGCCTAATAAATCCATGTTGGCTTCTTTGATCCATTTGAAGTAAGTTGGCTAAATTTGGCAGGGACTTGGGCAACTCTAACATTTCTGGGTCTTTGGGTCCGGAGCTTGGTCAACTCAAGCACCTGCAATACTTGTATTCTCTCGACTCCTTTGTATTTTTTATATGTCAATCTTTATTTTTTTTGGTTTATGAATCAAGTAAAGCAACAACAGAAGGGAAAATTTAGAATCTTTTTGCTTCTTTTCCCTCTTCTTTTTGGCATCTTTTTGTTTTGGCCATAAAATCTAGGTTGGATATCAGGTTGATGCAAGTTGTTATTATGACAAATTTCTTGATGGTTTGCAGAGAACTCTACCATAATAATATAGGAGGCAAACTCCCAAAGGAGTTGGGCAAATTGAAGGGCCTTGTTAGCATGGATTTGTATGGCAACAGATTTCAAGGGAAAATTCCAAAGTCTTTCGCTAATTTAAAGTCTCTCAGATTTCTGTAAGCATATTCGACCCGGGTCGCGTAAATTGATTGACTAATCCCACTTTAGATGATTGAATCCGTAATTTAATTTGTAACAGACGATTGAACGACAATAAGCTATCAGGATCTATTCCAAGGGAACTTACTACTCTCTCAAACCTTAAAGTCTTGTAAGCGTACTACAGAAACACAGAAATTCACGTTTAGTTTAATCATCAAAGGCAAGCTGGATTTGACTTGTCTACTCTTGAAACTTAAATGTTGCAGCGACGTCTCCAACAATGATCTATGCGGAACAATTCCGGTTGATGGCCCTTTTGGGAGTTTTTCAATGGAAAGGTAAACTTCCACTCCTTCAATTACTAGTTAAAACGAGTTTTATTGATTTTTTGGGGCCTGATGACCATTATATGAACAAGTCACGAATCCATTTTTTTATGTCATTATCACTTTTTGGAAAAAGCTATGAAGAGAGCTACTTATTGAGGCTCTCTCGAGGAACAATCCAAGTTTGGCACTGAAAGTACCATTCGGGGTGAAATCCGTGTAACGGAAATGTAGAGTTCCAATTTACCTTATTTGCTGGAGTACATTTTTGATGTTGAATTCAATTAGTGAGAATACTCCTCTGTAATAATAGTTCATAGAATCATTTCCCTTTCACCTCTCTAGGCTTTTAATCTTCGGGCTGCTTCTTAGTTTAAATTTGGCCCTTCTGAATTTATAGACACATCTATTGCCAAGTCATACATACCCCTGGTTTTCATTTCAGTTTTGAGAACAATAGACTCAATGGACCGGAGCTGAAAGGGCTGGTACCTTATGACTTCGGATGCTAAGGAGTGCAGAATCGATTTAATATGAAGACTATCATGGGCAGCAATGTTACATATGTATCCTTGATTGTGTAATCTCACCGAAGTAACTCTAGGAACCGTAATGCTGGCAACTTTAAATTCTATGTATCAAGCAGGCGGATTGTACACTCCAGAAACATAAAACAGGCCTTTTAAAATTCTGTTGTACTACTACATTGCCCTATGTTTCAGAGATCAGCAAAGGAGGAGCCTATTCTTGTTATGGACTTGTCCCATTTATTCCCTGTTCTTTGAAGATATACAGATTGTATACATGAAAAGATAGGTGTTAAATGCTATATGTTGATATAGAATTGAAAAGGCGATAAGTAGGTACTCAGCTGATCAAAGCAATAGCTTCAGGAGCCCATCCAACATCTTTTCCTATCCCCTCCAATCTCTGTAAGGTATTCAATGACTTCGACATACTGAAAATCGACAAATATTGACTGATCATGATATTACCATCCCAGCACCACCATAATGCAAAAGCAAAACAAATAGAACAAAGAAATCAAGCATATATAACTGTCACTTTTCGATGTTTTTAACTTCTAACTGCCTATAAAATAGTTCGTCTTCCAAACAGTTTAACAACTAACCTAATAGCACCAAGTGGTACAATTGCCTTAAGAGAGCATGGTCGCCAAGGAGGGAGGGTCTCCCATACCTCATGGTGGGTTGTAGGGTTCCTCCATCTGTACCGCAACAGCTTTGGCATTTGATCTCTCGTGCAAACAATGTATAAACTTTGATTTTGACATCTGGGGTTCCCTTTCGAGCACAGCTATCCTGGACAGAAATAAGATGCACTGCCTTCTGCTGAGGCCTTGCAAATTGGATCGCTGGAGATATATTTTCAGCTCCCAGGGGTGCTAGCACAAACGAAACAAGTCCACAATTAAATATCTATGCGAGTGGGGAATACAGGCAAGATGGACAAAATGAAACAAAACATAAATGAAGTCCAACGCGGTTACTTGCAGTTTGTTCACTTACGAAGCTCTTATTAGGAAGCAATTCATTGTTCAGACAAAATTTTCCCTTTCATTGGGTGGTAATGGTTACATCTGTCTAGTTAGCAGGAACATTATGTTGCACCAAGATTGGCAAGCCAGTAAACTTATCGAAAATGGAAAACGAAATCCCCTGCATCAAGGTGTCTAAAAAACTCAATTTTTTTGAAGATTGACATGTTAATAGTCGTAAGAACATGCAACAATAGAGGTAACTTTTCCTTGCAATTCTTGACTATTACCTCTTCTGTTTCAAAATGCTTGTATATGAATCTTTTCAGTTGGCAAAGAACGAATTGTTGCACCTTTTCCACTTTGGGGTACATTTTGTGCTTTCCTACTCATAAGTCGCCATTTTGATGCCAAGTCTTCTTCTCCAATAGCTGCCCGTGCAGCTACATTTGCTGCCGCAGTTTGCAGTACTCTTATCACTTTCTCTGCCTGAGAATGCACGACAAACTGAGAAATTAATTCAGTTTGGCAAATGAATGATAATGGCAGGTGAAGAATATCAGATGCTCAGGACTTGTCTCAAGGAGCAAACCCTAATTTCCAGAAACCTCAAGAGTCGAGACCTGAAGTTCTCACGGAGTACTAGGACAATATTTTGTAAGGCAGAGCGGTAAAAAAGTACTGCCCAAGTGTTCACTTTATACGCTAAGTCCTAGATCATGCCATACTGCCCTTGAAGTGCAAAAAGCAAGTTCTAGAAACTCCCTCTGAGAAGTCAAAAGAAATTGCATTTTTGGTCAGTGGCTTTACCCACTCGAAAAGAAAGTAGCAGGTGGAATAAATGTTCAAATTTCAAGCATGCATGAGCCTCGCTCACTCTTTGGCGCCAATGCACCAGAAACAATAAAGGAATGATAGGTGAGAGGAGGAAAAGTAAACAGAACTTTTTCAGCCTGGAAATATATCCAACCGTCAGTTATATTCATCCCTGATGCATTATTCGTATATCTACAATGGACTTCATGAATGCATCTATATGGAAGGCAGAAGCTGAAAACCTGCAATCTTTCTGGAATTGGCGCATCCTTGTCACCAATAGCAGTGGCACCCTACGGCCATAAATGTAACAAAGATCGGTCCAACTTTGAAGAGAAAAACACTTCCAATTTGATTTATATTCAAAATTGAAGTCCTGATGCGCTTCTAAATCTGTACTTGTAAAGAAAATACCTCTTCAGCTTGTTGTTTCACCTGGTCCCAACCTTTTCGGCTCAATGATACTATCTGATGCTGGACATTTGATGTAACAATTGTCTGGTGTCTTGTCTTTTCAAAGTCAACCCTCTACAACAGGTACATGAAATAAGCAGAAAATGGAGATACGGCTAATTATAGTTAAAAGATTAAAAGATACACCAACCTGTCTTGACACCCTTATCAAGTTAATTATCAGTCTATGCATCCTTTCATCTAAACTCTGTTGATGCAGTAGCATAAGATCTTGGCTAAACTAGCAGACTTAAGAAGAAGAAATTAATGAGCAATAGTCTTACCAATGACAAACAGCGTTCCACATCTTTACTCATGCATTTGATACCACATTCGGACACTGTCACAGGCACCACAAGTCATGACACAAAAGTCACAGAACCGTCTAACTTTACCTTGAAAACTCAAATACTCAAATGCGATCTAATAAGAATTGCTGAAGAAGAAGTGAATGATGAGTAACTGATTCATTTCAGCTTCCACTGTAGGGGAGTTCTCTGCAAAATCGGTGCTTCTTTGTCGTCTGGTTGTACGGCCCTTTGAAATGGTTTTAATAAATCTCGCATAGGCCCAGAAAGCTGGTCTTGCTCTTCCTGACTTTTTGATAATTCGGGTTAGGCTGTAAATGTATGCTCAACTTCTAAAGGAGAACCGTCTAAAATCTAAATACTATACCATCATGTCGATCCTACTGACAGCGTTAACATCATTAAGCTGTTCAATGCTCTGATCAAGGATCCTAGCAGCTGACTTCTGCCTTTTACTGCAAGGATCACGCAAAAGGACAATCACAGTAAAAAAGAACGAGAAAAAACAAAAACGACTCAGGTATGCTCGGTGCGTGGAGGTGACTAAAAGAGACCTTTTCTGTGGTCGTGAAATTCTACATTCTTTTACTGGTTTTTCCAGACTGATACCATCTTGGAATTGGCTCCAGGCCAAATCGAAGCGATTGCAAAGAGACCTGAATGATGTTAAGGTAAGACGAGAAAAAAATTTGCGCGTTCATAAAAGATATTGATAACTGTTGTGATGACAAATGCAAACAGACATTTCTTATGGCAGAAAACATCTCAAACCAGAACATATGCAATGCAGTCTGCAAATCATCTCGGCAGGTAAAACATGCTTGCTACCAGAAAAGGATATCGAGATAACCAACAAAGTGATGTAGAGAGATAATTCTTAATCTAATTCTCAGATCCTTCTTTCCTTGGCTCTGATTCATTATATCAGCAGTTCACGGTATTCAACGAGAGAAAACATTATGCACTGATAAATGTGGCCACCAATTCAAATCGTGAAGTCATACTTAGGAACTCTCTCTCTCTCTCTCTGTGCACAAAAGAAAGCTCTGCTAATTAGTGCATAAATCAGCCAAATGTAGAAATGGTTTTATTGCATGGAAGTAATGGTTCGATGTACCTAACTCCGCATTTTCAGTACAGTCTCTCTGAACAACGGATCGCCCACAATATCATTTATGGAGGAGAGAAATCTCTCTCTGGTGATTTCCTTTTTCTAGGAGTAAATGCGTTGCAGTCAATGTTTAGGTCAATAAATAACAAGTGGAATCCAGAGAGGTAACAGAGCAAATTAAATAACGATATTTGCTACTAAAGCACTAGGAAGTTGTAAAGCAATTTTAGGAGCCGTGTAGCTCTATCCTTATTTACTCGGGACAGAATAGACTGAAACAATAAAGCACAATTCACATTAGCTTGTTTCCATGCTTCACTACCTGGGTTTTTCTTCGTTCATTGACTATGCAACTTTTGTAGGTTTATAAGTTGGGGTTACTAATCATCAATTTGTACTTCAGCACTTAAAATATTGATAGAATCGTTTTCAGAGACCTGAATAGGGGTTGCTAAGAAGAACTCAAAAGGATTTTGGTCCTCTGTTGAGTATCGAGGGACTGTTCTGTTGCAATGGTAATTGAATGCCTTCAGTTGAGCTCCCAGATCATTACTGCACAAAATGTCATCTTTTATTAGGTCCACACTACATGATTCTGCTTTCACAACCTAAGAATATTTGTCGTCTCAGGCCGTTTGTTCTTCGACATGAAATGTGCTTACTCTGAGTCAGATAGCTGGGGGTAGACTACAACTCCGCATCAAAGTGAGTCAAGGTTGTTCTATACGACTATACCAAGCCCATTTAGATATTTGGGGTTTAGCACCAGTTTACTGAAATAGTGGTGCTACTTCATCAGCTCTATTAATAACGACTCAAGGAAGGTACAAGTTTACTAAGCATCAATTAAGTTATTTAGGATTTTCACTCAATGAAAGGCTGGTTGAAATAAGATGTAAAAGTTGAGGTATGTCACCACTGCAAAGGGGTGATAACCTCTTAAAAGGGACGTTAAAGGATGGTCTTCATCGCTTCTTTAATGCAACTTGACACGCAAACAAACAAAGCGATCAAAGTTTCTCTTAAGCAGTTTCGTGTATAAAGCATGAACCAATAAAGTGGTGACAGTTACACAACAAACCACTTTCTGGAGAACGCGTAAACAGGAAAGCAGACTGCATTAGTGGGTTTCCACTAGTATTGGAAAACAACTCTTCACCAAATACATCGCTACTTTGGCCAGCAATGAAGAAAGACATCACAATTTGGTCAGAAGTGTGAGGTCTGTCAAGCCAACAAGGTGGAGCACACACCCTGTCTAGAGTTACTCCAACCATTACACTTTCCATCTCAATGTGGATGTGGAGGGTTTGGCTAATGCTGGGGGATATGAGATCATATTGGTGGTGGTGGACAGGTTGGGTAAAATATCCAATTTCATACCTCTCAAGCATCCTACACAGCATCAGAGGTTTTTTTTACTACCACAGGCCATGGTCACATATAAAGGAAGTGTATTACTTATCCAATTTTGGACTGTCACCATTCCACAGCCTGTCACCTTGAGACTTGAAAGTGATGAACAGAGAGAAATAACCAATGCCTTGAAGCCTATTTGAGATGCTTATGTGGAGATAAACTCAAGACTTGGTCTAAGTGGCTATCTTTGGTTAAGTCTGGTAAAATACCGGTTATCACAACTCACTAAACATGTCACCTTTCCAAGCTGTATATGGTAATAGGATTTTGGCCATCAACATCTCTGAGTCATCCAAATTCCAATTTACCGGACTCCTATATACAGGTCAGGCAGCTGGTGTTCACTCTCCTTACAGATAACTCAGAAGAGTCCAGAATGAAGCATTTTGCAGACAACCACAAGAGGGATTTTCAAATAGGTGATTGGGTATATCTCAGGCTTCAGCCCTACTGACAGACTAGCCTATCTCTCAGGCACAATACGAAGCTAGCTTCCAAATTCTATGGTCCCTTTAAATTCCTAGAAAGGTTTGGGTCAGTAGCTTACAAGCTCAACTTGGCTCCTCATGCCCAGATTCACCCTGTATTCCATATCCCTTCTTGTGCTCAAGCTCGGAGATCATACCACCGCACGTACTTACCTACCAATGGCTGGAACTGAACATCAACTGCTCGTGGGACTTCCTCGAAATCCTTGATCATAGAATGGTCAAACAACATTATCGAGCCTGTGGCACAAGTTCTGATACAGTGGCCTAATTTACCCAAGGAAGCAGCAACTTGAGAGGACTCGTCTACTGGTTGACCACCGCTTCCCTCATTTTTCCCACCACCTAAGCCCAATCTTGAAGGGGGACGGAAAGCCAGGACCACAATCAAGGCGAGGATCAAGACTGAAGGTGCAAAAGATGCTCAGTGAAGAAGATGAAGGCCCACGTGACAAGCACATGTTTTATTCAAAAGTTTGTTATGATTTTTAATTTGAAAGTTGGTTAGTTTTTCCCGCAGTTTTCTTTGCAATTTCAGTTGTAATTTGAATTCAAATCGGTTAGTTTTTCCCCCACTTTTCTTTGCAAATTTCAGTTGTAATTTGAATTCAAATTTGCCTCATATATAAACGCAACAGAATGTAAAATGTGATCGTGCCATGCAATTGAAAGAAAAATCCCTTCCTTTTCACTTCTTCTCTCCAAAACTTCTCTGTTTTCGCTCCAATTTCTTCGTCCTTGTTCAAACCTCGCAAACATCACATATTCCTAAACCGATTACGCAATATTGAAATTTTAGACCAGTCATAACTATTGTGGATTGTAATGGCTAAATCGGAAGTTAAGCCCTCGATTAGCAAAGAGCTCCCCCAACGAGCTGTCTCCGTTCTATCCAAGATACTAGTTGCTAAAGTTCAGAGGCCAGTATAAGTATGTATATATCTAAAATATATGCAATTGAATCCTTTTAGTAAAAAAATGGGCCGAGTTTAATGGCAATTAAATTAAGAGAACGAACTGTAATTACCGGATTACAAAGTATCCATTGCTCCAAATTCAAATTTGATCTCATTCCATACCTCACAAGCAGCAGCTAGTTCAGGAATTGGAAATTGGCATCAACGTCGCATACTAATTAATTTCCAGTTTTCCAACCTAAGACAACGTGAATTGGAAATTGGCAGCAAAATCACTTTATCAATCCAATCGCAACCAAGAAATTACAGCGAAGCATTATTGGACGAGGTCAATTACAGTTCACCGGGGCTGGCGGCTCTTTCCGTAATTCTTGACCGCTACGTAGAAAATAACTTAAAGACCAGTTGCGTACTTTCAATTAATAAGAAAAATAGACCGAATATATTATCAGAAAGAATTGTCCATATAATGCGAGAGAGACTTAATGTAATATCAAGAAAACGGAACTCCTAATTGGTGTGAAGAACAATTCAAGCACGAACGGAGGGACGGCTAAATTTTCTTGGTAACTAAACTGAGGACGGAGAGAATGTAGAACCTGTTCTGTTGCGGTGGAGGTCGGTGAGATGCCGGCGGTCAGATTTCCAAAGCCTGAATGCCGGAGCCCGGAAGTAGGAATCCGTTGTGGGCAGTGACCGACCCGGCCTCAAAAATGCCCGGGCTGGACCGGCCCTCTTACGAACAGCGCAGGCCCGAAAATAAAGGGCCTTGGACCAGGCCAAGGTTTCACCAAAAATGGCCCGGGCCAAACCAGGCCCTAAAAAGCCCGATTTTGGCCCTTTTCTGGGCTGGCCCACTTTTTTTTTCAAATTTTTTTTCCCTCACTTCTCCCCCTAAGGCTATATTCCCCCGGTAAAACATGTAAGAATGGAAGAAAGAAAGGCTAAAGAGAGAGAGAGAGAGAGACATAGAGAATGGGAAAAAAAATCTCACCAAACACGCAGTAGGAGTGTGTGCTTTTCTTTCGTATTTTTTGATATTATATTATATTATATATCTTCAAAGATAATGAATGCTTGAGAATTATAGATCTTCTTAAGAGAACTTTAACAAGAAAGTGTGCTCCAATTTCTCTTCATTTTTTCTGATCTGGGTTTGGTGAGAATGAGATGTGCTCAGTGTTCCTCTGATTTCTTTAACAAGAAAGTGTGCTCCAATTTCTCTTCATTTTTCCTGATCTGGGTTTGGTGAGAATGAGATGTGCTCAGTGTTCCTCTGATTTCTTTCTTCTTACTTTCTCGCGTGTTGTTTACATTCACCGGACGAGGGCATAGCTACATCAAGCCGAGAGAGAGACCACGGTCACACCAAATTTTAAAAAATAAAAAAAATTAACCTTTTTTTATAACGGATACTAACTTTGTTATAATAATAAAAATGTCACTATATTGGAACATTGTTAAATATAGTTAGAATTTTCTTTATGTTAGGTTTACGTGCCATCGGCTATTAGCCGAAGTCAATCCTTGTTCAAATTTTCAAGTTACTAGGTTATAAGCAAACGAGAATAGATTAAGAATAGTTTACTGTATTAAGCAGTTTGATAGATGTAATCGTCGTTTTCTATTTACCAAACTTCCGAAAAATGCTACTTATTAATTATAATGTTAGTAGGCCAAAAAAGACTTATCAATGTTATACCAAATTAACATGTATCATTCTCAACCAATTAATTTGATGTATTCTTGTTGGCCATCGACGCAAATAAATAACAAGGAGTTGAAAATAAAAATAAAAATAATTTGGGCCCAAGTCCTGCTCTAAATATTGGGCCTAGAGTTAGGGCTTGGACTGGGCCCAAATATCCAGATTTCAAACCCGCCCAGGCCCGTTTTCTTTGGAGGCCCGTTGGGCTCGGGGTGGGCCGGGCCATTGACATCTCTAAGAGGAAATGGGAGGGACTTTTGGTCGGTGATTCTATTCGCGGGCAAGGGCCGTGCTTGTTGTGTTATAAGTCGGTAGAAATCTTGGATGGTCTCGGATTGTTGATAAAAAAAAATTGAACGTTCTCAGGTCATAATAACATAAAATATTTTATAATTTACTTGAGTGCACTTATTTTTATGTATTATGATTATTACGAGTCAGCATGACACACATGATGCGTGTGCAAAAATAATATTAATAGTATAAATTTTGTTATACTAAAAACAATCACGTATACGTGTCTATTGTCATATTCAGTAAAGTGTATCCTCTATTACAAACAAAATAAGTTAGTCATACGTATTCAAACATAAGTTAGCAAAATATTATTATCATATCAAACTTGGTCTTTAAATTTTACTTTAACCCTATTTTTTATGAATTTTAATTTATGAAAATTAAACATAATTTTATACGTAGTTACTTACCAATTAAGATTCTTATTTTGTGTCACTTTTTTTTTTTGTAATGCCACTTGTCATCATTTGTAATTGGTATTTATGTAACAGTAAAGAAATATTATACCAAATCAAGTTTTAACTTAATAAGTAGTACGAGTCAGCGAGTACACGCGATGCGTGTGCCAAAATAAAGTTAATAATATCAATTTTGTTAAAAAAATCAAGCATCACGTATAAGTGTTTATTGTCACATTCGGTAAAAATGAATCTTAAACTGTAAAAAAATAAGTGAGTCATGCTTGTGACAAAATCAGTTAGCAAAATATTATCATCATATGAAACTTATATTTAATTTTAACCATAGTTTTTTAATGAATTTGAAATTGTTAAAACCAAACATGTGCAAAGTTAAAGTTAGTAATATGATTTTTTTTAATATCACGTTTAGGCTTTATAATTTATTTTAACTATAATTTTTTTGGTAAGGCTTAAATTATAAAAACCAAACATATCTTTATAGATAGTTGTTTACCATTTAAGATTTGTATTTATATTTTATGTTATTCTTTTTTAAAATTGAAATGTCACTTGTCACCATTCTAGATAGATATTTAGTAATACCAAATAGGTGTTACACAAAAAAAGTTTTCTCTTTATATAGAATATATATAGATAGATTCGTGACTATCAAATTTTAACCTTTATCAATAAATAATTTATTTAACTGTATTAAGTAGGTTCATCATTAAACTTGAATTCTATTTCTTGTGACTCTAATAACATAGGACAGTACACAACAAGTTACTAGTTCAGATTTTTCGAACAACTTATGTATTTTGATTACTCTGTTCTTTACATGTTACACCAGATTAATAGTCAATGTATAAACGAAAGTTAGCTCTGATTCATTTTCAATAATTCAATTACCTGTTTTTATTTCTCAAAACCATACAGCCTCAAGTCAGATCGATCTAAATTGACAACATTAAGGTTCTTAAAGCGGTGCAACGGAGCCGAGCAAGCGTAAACTTGGTGCAAATATAATAGACTTTTGAGGCATGTTATGAAGAAAAATCAAAAATTTTCCTTGAGCTTATTTTTTTAACCTCCAAGTTCCTTTCAAAAGGGTAACGTGTGAAGTAATTAAGACACGAGGCATCATATTGATATTGTGAGACATTTTACAACTTATATTGTCATACAAGTATATTACTGTATATATTTCAATAAATAGCACACGACTGCTGAGAACAACTCTTCTTAATTTTTAGTATTTGTTGCTTAATGAGAACACCTTGCCGTTGTTTCTAGTTTGAAACAGTTGAAATGTTTTACTAGTTTTCAACTATTTTTCTCTATTGAAAAACATCAAAGATAATTTTACTATCGAAATTTAATTATATGTATATATGAAAGTCAAAACTGAAAGAATGTAACATTCTCTTTCCTACTTAACATGCCTCTTTTTATGTCATTTGGCATTCAACTAATTAGATAAGTTTCATCTTCTCTCTCTTCCACGTCAGCATGTTCTATTTAAAAACAAAAATATTTTTCTCTCTCAATTTTAAATTTATAACTTATTATAATCTAAATCTTGAAACTTTCCTATATTTTACACAAGTCTAATATGTTTTTAAAATCTAACAAAACTAATCACCCTCGTTTTACATTATTATAAGTCGTATAAAATGTATATGTATATATATGTCTGTATATACATATAATTATATCTCGTATTGTATTTTCTCTTTCGTCTAAAAGCTTTTTATACTATTTTACACGTGAGTTTTATTAATAAAAATTTAAACACATGGGTTATTAATATTGTTACTAAAAATGGTAGAAAACTCATAAAAAATGTAAAAATAACATTATTTGTTATTATTATTCGACATAAAAGTATGAATTTTTAATTAACTGTTGTTGGTCACGTGTGTAACGCACGAGATTAATACTAGTTTATCATTTAAAAAGCACCGAAGAATGAAATCACAACGTAGCTAAAGTTTCACGCGGTAAGACAAATTCAAGTATAATATGACATGGATCATATAACACTAAAAATGAACGAGACTTCCACGTGAGACTGTTAAAATTTGTTGCAACAACACTTCAAAATTTTCTTATACCCATAACCTATGGAAGCTGATCTTTCCACTTTAGTCATGGTAGACCAGCACAATTCTCCGAGCATCGAGTTTCACAGTCAAAAGCTCTTTCTAATTTGTTAAAAAATAAAAGGTGAAAGAGATAAATTTAACATTTTTCAGAAATAACTCGTATTCCAAATTAAGAAAAAAATTATAAATACGAGCGTACAATATCTATATCTATCTATACTATATATAAAGGAAAACCATAATTTGAGTTGGTGTTACATAATTACCTATCTAAAATGATGATAAGTGACATTTGAAAAAAAATTTCTTAAAAAAGTTACAAAATTAAAGTTTAAATAGTGAATAATTACTGTTAATTTTTATAATGTACAATTTATTTTATCAAATGTACCTTATACATTATGATACTTAATTTTTTAACAAAATTTTATACTATTAACTTTAATTTTGTTACGACGACTTGTAAAAATAATAAGAAACTACTCCGTTACGTAAATGCTTACCTCACACATTTGTGGAATTTAATTTAATAGCGAGGTATGTGCAACGTGTAAAAGAGGCAGACACGTGGCAGAGGAGGCTGGTAAAGGTGTACACATGTCACGAAGCTTGTGGCTCAGCAGAGTATCTGGAATATATTCAACTCTACTACCGCCGTTCAAAAGAGACGTCCAACTAGAGCCTTCGGCTTTGGTGTTTCATTTTATTTTATTTTCTCATTTTGATTTGATTTGGTTTGACAGAGTTGTGCTAATGCCTACTCGCGGAAGACACCGGGGTGGGGACGTGGTGTGACACGCCTAGATCATGAATTTGTTGCTATATATATATATATATATATATATATATATATATATATATATATATATATATATATATATATATAGGACCGTGATCCATTGCTAGCGCTAGCACCGTCCGCTATATAATGTAGCGGACGGCCAATTTTCGTCCGCTACATTATGTAGCGAACGGCCAAACAGCGCTAGCAACAGTGCTAGCGCTAGCAATGGATCACGATCCATATATATATATATATATATAAGTAAAAAAAAAAACTGTTATTTTATTGTCTACAAACTAATGTAAAAAAAAAAAAATTTTATAATTAAGCGAAAAGGTCTAACTCCAACCCTATTTGCTCAAAAATTTAAGCAGCTATTCACCTTACGCTATTGACTATAATTACAATTTGTTTATTAATAACAAACAAAAAAAAACTTATAAGTGCATAAAAAAGCATGCAAAATAATTGACTAGATGGTCTTGTCGCGATAAATACTTACACTTGACATATGCATGCCTTATTGCCAAATGACGTATTCCAAATATAGTGAGATATTACTAGTTATAACAAAAATAAATGAATTGCAATACTACATAGTTCAATACCCCGACCAATTGGTGATGGATTTGATTGGTACTACACATCTAAAATGATACTCTCGTGTTCAACTACCAATATAGATTGCACATTTGTTGTCCCTAAACGTGTTAGGCACAACTTTTTTAGAGCGAGACCTTAAATGAGTGTTTAGAGTTGAATCTCAAATGGTCAAATTCGGTTTAAGCTATATTACATAAGATATATTGGTGTTTGACAAAAAAGATTAAGAGAGTAAATATTTCTCAACAATTCAGAGACTGATTTAATTCATAATCCTGAATAGTAAGGATCATGAAATAGTTCTTTTTTTTGATAAACAAGTTTGACCTTCTAATTGACTTATTATCTTCATATTTCTCACAAAAGGATACTGCATATTATTTAACTAATTTGAGAAAGTCATCATACTAAAAGCACCAATGTGAGATTGTGGTGCTTTTAATTTGAAATGAGAACCAACAACCTTCGTAGGTGGGCAATAATAGTTCTTTTGATAATTTATTTGTATATCTAGTTATTTATAAGTTAAACTTATGTTAACATTATTTCACTAAATAAATATTATAACTTTATTTATCAAGTGTACTTTATATTCATTTTGTTATAATAAAATTAATTTAAATACTTTTTATGGAAATAATTTTATAACTTTGAGTCAGTTTTCGGTTTCTTTCGCAAACCATCACGCTAATTTAAAAAATGGATTAAAATCTAAAGGAAAATTTACCTTTTAGAACGAGTCCCAAACCGAGCGTTAACTCACGCAGTATCACCGGCCCAAAAAAAAAGCCACATATAGTTTCTCAAAAGTTCAGGAAAATACTAGGACTGCGCCGATAAAGTGTTGGACACGCGCCATATCTGAGAAGAGGAAGAAAGGAGTGCCACAGTTCCAGAAATCCAGCAAATCAGCACACACACACACACCATTTAAAGAATGCCAAAATTTCCCACCAACGCCGCCCTCGTCTGCAGATCACCTGTGTCCTCCTAAACTCTCCCCAAAGAGTCTCCCCTTTGTTAAAACCCCAAGAAAAGCGAGACAGAGAGGGGAAACATTAGACACCGCCGAAAGTATGAGCGGCGGCTTCCTCAGAAATGGCGTCAGAAGCCACTATTCTCTGTGGAGGAGACACTCGATCGCCGACCAAATTGGTCCGCCGACTATCAGAAGCCATTACCCGCAGCAGCAATCGAAAGCTTATGCCCGATTCCCTCATTCTTTTTACAGAAAGTCCAAGGACCTCGATTTGTCTCTTCCCAGTGTACCGACTTCGCCATTTTCGTCGGCGAGCGCTTCAAGGATTCCGTTAGTCGGGTGGTACCTGGGGCTGATCAAGACTAAGCCCATTCTCACTAAGAGCATCACTTCCGCCCTTATTTACACCGCCGCCGATTTGTCCTCTCAGGTACCTAAAAACCCTAGTCTTTTATTTTTTATAGATTTTCTTTCTTCGTATTTTGTGCGAAAAATTTTAATTCCCCAAATTATCTTTTGTTATTTCCTATTTCGGGTCTCTTCGGAATAAAGTACATATTTGATACCTTGTTTTTGAATATTGACGTTCTTTAGTTTACCAGAATGAAAACGACTTTTCTTTTGGGATGTCCCATATTAAAGATTACGATTTTTTTCTTCTGACATTCAAGGAAAGCAACAGTATGAAGCAATGATGTGTGCATGCTGGAACTTGTTCTGTGCAGTGTGCACCATGGATTCAAAGTGTTATACACTTTGCTGTTGGATGTTGGACTGAAATGTGAACGAGAACAACTGGTGATTTACCAATGCACATTGTGGAACCTTATCGGTGGATTCTATTAGGATTGTGGTGGCTGAAGGTCTTTGCAATAGTTTTAGTTTGAATTTGCTGGAGTTTTTATTGGTCAGTCTGAAAGAGTCACGGTCTGTCGAGGTTTTAGCCTTCTGATTTGCCATTACGGCCTTTTACGTGGTGTCACTCTGATCGTACATGCATCCTCCCTATTGTTGATTCTAGCATAGAGTTGGCCTCACATGCACACGCGGTCGTTTTACACACTTTCACTCTGGATAGTACATGCATCCTCCTTAGTGTTGATTCTAGCATGGCCTCACAGGCTTGTTGATTCTAGCATGGAGTTAGCCATTGCTTTTACCCCACAAGCAGTTGTAGTTATCTCACATGTTTCGAGATACGGTTTGCAATTTGCTTTGCGATGGAGCGCAATTACCGGCATGTTCCCTTTCTCTGGTAAGTACGGCTTTTACCGAGACTTGAAGTTGCTACTAAAGTTTCCAGAGGTATTGAATGAGGATGCTTCCTTTCTACAGTCACTTCAACCCAGTAGTTGATGCATTTTGTCCATGAGTTTTCGAAGGAACAATTTTTAACATAAAGGCTGCATTTAAGCTCAAGGATGAGTGGGTTTGAGTGAATTTGAGAAAACATAAAATGAGGGATTTGAAATATCACCATGGAGAGGAAGAGAGAGGAGGGGGTGGCAGGAGTTGGTCTCCATGCCTTGAACTTCTCGTTAAGCACGTATCATATAGTAGAGTGAAATGTTTTGCCTTGACAGTACCAATTCGGTCCTAATTTTGTTAATTATCAAATACAATTCATCCTTTTATTGCATCACTAACCCTTATCCAGGTTTTATTCGGTATCTATCAAATTGAGTTATTCTGATAATGTTGGAGCAAAGAGTAAAATGCTGAGGAAGCTTTCTACTATCTAAACACAAATCTTCATGTACGATAATACTAAGAAACCTTAGTAGTCTCGATTTAGGCTGCATAGTAACAACCTTTGAATTAGAAATCATCCATTGAGATTTAACTTCAAAAGTTATTTAGGTAACACAAGTATTTGCATTTTGCTTGTCAGTGGATAGAATCAACTTATTTGAGCCCGCAGTCCTGTAAGTAATTCAATAAATGGGTAAGCGAATAACTTGATATTTGACCATGTCCACTTAAAAGCATCGGATATAAATCGTACTTGGACCAAAATTTGATCCTTTGACGGGCCTTAACCAAGGGCATTCCAATCCTCTCCGAAACACAAGAGAGAGTTCCAGTCATACGACTCACCAGAATCTCCAATTGGCTCTGCTCTCAAACGAGATAAGTCCCAGGGGCCTGGGCAATACCTTCGCCTATATTTGTAATAAAATAATTTGTTTAATCTTTTAATATCAGAGGTTTACTTAATTAGTCCTTTTAGATCTACCGGATACTTTTAGGTGCTCTGACTTATCCAGCATTATAGTCCTACATGTTCCCGTTGAATCATTCATTAAACTTAAAGGTCCACTGACATTATATGATTGGTTTCATGTGTGGCTAGTTGCCACTTCAAGGTTACCGAGCATTGAAAATATTTCTGTATTGCGTGTCTCCATAGTTATATTACGCCTCACTACATTATACTACATAGGGATTGGTTTTCCTTCAGGCAGACAGGCCACATCTGCTTCTTGTCTAATACTTGTTAATAACATTTTGTCATTGACTCGTAAGTGTATTCCATGCATCAAGGGTCCAACTTTAAATGGCTACAGAATGTAATTGAACAAGTCATTTGTGTTATTGTGTTCTTTGATCTGGCCAACATGGCGATAAACAGGCTTATTTACTTTTTCTTTTCTGTTAATGCACCTTATTGACTATTAAAACATGTTTGTTTAAATTTTCTAATATCGTAGCAGAACTCTTGGCCTGTATGGTTGTGTCTATGTCTTTTCAGATATTATTGAGCTCAATCTGGACTATCATATCTTTGTTGTCATTGTTCAACTTTTTCTTCAGACAATTGCATCTTCAGAGCCTTATGATCTGGTAAGGACATTGAGGATGGCTGGATATGGAATGATGGTTGTAGGACCATCGCTGCACTTATGGTTCAACTTTATGGCAAAGGTCCTCCCAAAGCGCGATCTCATCACAACTACGAAAAAAATTGCTTTGGGCCAGACGGTATATGGACCTACACTAACTGTCGTATTCTTCTCCTTGAATGCAGGTCTACAAGGTAATCGTTCATCTTGCTTATGTAGGTTTGGTTTTTGTTTTTTTAATGTCTTTTTGGTTGTTGGGCAAATTCTTGTGTCAGAACTCCAGCGTACCAGCTCTTCAGATAGAGTTTTGAATAGCTTGGGAGACTTCAAGTCTTTTATAGTTTGATGGTTGTATGCCTTTGTGTGCATGGCTCTGCACAATGCTAGGCAGTGTATTATGATAAACAACAAACCTTTTTACGACAGAAGAGCACATCTCCTGGCAAACAAAGGCACTAATGAAAATTGATATGACGAAGCACCCATGGTGCTAGCATAGCAGGTAAACATATATAGTCCTGCACAGAATCGAAACGAGGGATTCATAGCTTAAACGTACAGGGATAGTCTGGACAGCCCCACTACATCTAAGCTTCCCAGTCCTCCTACCTTCGAGAGTTCAGTCAACAGTTCTGAGCCATATCTCATGTTCAAGAAAAATGCAACCAAGGGTTTTCAATCCAAAAATGATACCCTGCGAAGGCTAGGCTACTTCCAAGTTTTCCTCATTTTTCAGTTTCCCCTTGGTCATTTTCTTTTCAGGACTCACTATTCTTTCTGCTCCACTCTCTGTCGATCTAGTCACTGTAACCCTTTTGTCATCAATATTAATCGCATGTAAGGTACTCTGCCGGTCATTATCGTGCAATTTATCTGGCTTGGAGGTTTTGCCGTCTTGGGTTCTTGTTGCTAGGTAATTTTCTTGAATTATGAATCGATCTGTGTTATTTAAAGATCCTCTAATTATTGTCAGAGCCCTATTTCAAATTCAAACACATTTTAGCTTTGGACAGCTTCGAAGTTAGAAGGTAGATTGAGTGGTTTTTGATCCACAGATTTTGGTCATAACCCCGCTCACTCGTATACTCGCTGTTCTTTTGATGGTATCTTTTATTATGTGGCAATTTTGACTGGGGAATACTGTAAAAGTGCAAGTTTCTGTGTGACTAAAACATGCTTAGTTATATCTTTTGGTAATCATGCTTGATTGTATATGGAGGCAGTTCTTTCGATGTTATGAACCATGAAATCCGGATTGTGCTCTCCTGTATCAATTAATTCTGACAGCCAATGGTTGCCAAACTCAGGTGAGAATGGTGCAGAGATCATTGCTCGATTGAAGCGAGACTTACTTCCTACAATGATGAGTGGCGTTATGTACTGGCCCTTCTGCGATTTTGTGACGTTCAGATTCGTCCCTGTTCATTTGCAGGTATGCGTTCGATCTTATAACTGTTAATATCACTATCAACATTAATGCAGAAGTGCTCAAAGGGTGGATGCCGAAGAGTGATTCACAATATAAGGTGTCAGTATATCAAACCCAGTAGATGTGTTTGAACTTGCTGAAAGCGAAGCGTGAAGTTGCCGTGGCTGTGGGGGTGTCTGACTTGATTGTATGATAGGAAACTTCTGTTCATTTAACCATTATATAAAGTTGGTTCTTACTCATGATCCTTGTTCTTCATTTTTCTGAAATTGCAGCCGCTTGTTAGCAATTCATTTTCGTATCTGTGGAGTGTTTACCTGACATATATGGCAAGCCTAGAGAAAGCAGACACCAAAGCCCTCCGGAGCTCCTAGAAACTCCAGGCAATACTCCTGACTGACGTTCCCAAGCTAGCGGTTGCAGTGGCCCTGAACACAAGATTTGAGCTAATGGCGGAGGGGAAGATGAAACAGAATCAGAGAACCTGTATCTGTTCATTTAGATTAAGTAGCAGCCATAATAGTATTGCTTTGCAATTGTACTTCATTGTTTTATGACTTCATTGAAATACGTTCAGAGACAGGATCAACTTCCATTTATTTTGTAGAGGAGCAATCTATTTAACTCTCTCTCTCTCTCTCACATTGTCTGATCCATAGAAATTCAATAATATATGGGGTTAAAATTTGTACAGAGGCAAGGTTCTAGAGTTCAATGAGCTACTTAACGTATATTAGTAAATAGTTTCCCTTCAAAACACCTTCCAGATTTGCATGTCCTATCGCGTGCCTTCGCTTGTTGATTGAAAAGAACATTCTTAAAATTTCTTCCGTTTTACCTACTTTCTTTTTTAAGCCGTTCCACAAAAAATGTTCATTAAGAAAGATTCTGTATGTACTTTCACATATTTATCTTTTTTTATACTTTTTTTTTATTTCTCTCTCTTGCTCCACTTTCTTATACTTTAGTATTCTTCTATCTCTGCACATTTAACACTTCACTAACATTTTATCTCTTCTACCTGCTTTTTCTTCCTCTTTTTTCTAAAGGATAGAATGAGAATGGCATAATATATCACTTCAACCTTTAATCTACGTGTAAAAAAAAGTTGATAAAATTATGTGAGTCAAATGAGTATCTTTTTAGTCGTTGAATAACAAGTGACTCAATCCTAGCAACTAATTGTTGCACCTCAAAACCTAATGTGTGTGGCCGTTACTTCTTTGTCCGGTTTATCGGCAGTGTTGGAAATACCGGTGAAAAAAGTGAACCTTGCGGTGTTGATAGCCTTTATGATTCTCGTCCTTGTGTTGTGGTTCCGTAGGTGATCGAGTACTACACATTTGTTGGCGTAGTTCCAATTATCTTCCTCATTGTAAAATTATGTTGTATGTTATGTGTTTTGCTGCATTTAATGTTACATTTGTAACCTGTAAGCCTTAACGAATTACGAAAAGTTAGGCTAAAGTTTAAAAGGATTTATAGGCTAGTTGTTATTCTGTAGTGTTAATGATAACAAATGATAACAATTGATGTTACTTTTTATGTCTGTTAAATAGATGATCTAGCCGGGAGCTCGGGACAACTTGTAAAACTCTTTTATATATGAAATATTTCTCCTCTTAATCAAAAAAATAAAATAAAATAAAAAATTCAACCTAGTCTTTAAACACGAGTACAAGAGGCAGCATTACTAGGTTCTACGCACGCAGTCAAGGTCATGTAGAAACCCAACAACTGGGTGAGCTTCTGCATGTTCTAAGAGTTACGTTTAGAATTCATATTTTTATTATACGACATGGCAGTGTCCATTTACTGGCAAGGTTAATATACTCGAGTTTACCACAACCCCAACAACAGAAACAAAAACCACACCCACAATCTTCAGTGAATATATGATTTCCTGCTATGACAAAACAATACATGACGATCCATGAGGCAGTCTCCATGAGGCATTAACTCCCCTGGGAGAAGAGGGTTGCCAAAGCCTCCAGATATCAGTTGCATTCGTGGCGTAACAAGAAGTAGCTCCAGACAGCATAACACCGTTATGAACATTCGTGGCGTAACAAGAAGTAGCTCCAGACAGCATAACACCGTTATGAATCAAAGATCAATTCTTACCATGGACCAGAAAGCATAAAAAGTCATCCAAACGCAATTAAGCGTCCAACAATTGAAAATACAAGGCCTTTATGGGATAATTCTCTTTCAGAACCCAAAAGGGTTCTTTTGCAATCAAGGTCCAACCTGTTTAAGGCATTTCCCTTCTGCAATTGAAAGATCAAAGAGCATCAAACCATGTAACATAACAATCATTTAAGTTTATGTTCTATGCTGAAGATAGAGAGGAAACTGATGTTAGAAATAAATCTGGAATCACAGAAAGCCTAGCAAAAGCATACTGACCTGTTACAGTGTGCAGTCCACTTGAAATGACCGACTGAGTGTAGATTTTACCATTGAGACTTATAGAAGTCCTCAATCAAAGATGGACTATAATTCCAAACGAAAGATCAAGTGCTGTAGTAGTGGACCACTATACATCTTAACGAGACCAATGCAGGGCATATCATCTCCCAAAAATGAGATATAAAATACTCTCAAGTAGATGTGAGAGATTAATGTCCACCTCACACTCCAACGAAGATATAAGAGGCTAACTTCATATATCTTTATTGCTGGGCATACTATTTCTGAACAACCAAAGGAGAGTGTGATGGAAACTGATACAGAACGGATAGAGCCTACGATCATTACGGAGGATTAAGATAAATTGATAAAACAACAGTGATCAGAAAGGTTTATTCCAGATCAAATTGGAAAAAAAAATACTAGTTTACAACCCTAGCAACTCCGCTATTCGCATTACAACGAAGCTTTATTTGATGCAAAACCTAACAAACAGCAGGTATCAATTGAAGAATGATGTTGAAACTCTTCAGCGAGGTTCTGAGTATTATCAAACAGTATGAACCGACCATATGAACATCCTCCCGTTCCAATAAGTAACAATGCTAAAATTTCTTAAAACTAACTAAATAACCCAAAACTTCCAACAGCATTCACAGAGCACCCTTTCTGGCAATGCTTCTGGATAATGCATAAAGTGAACGTCAAGATTTATGTCAGGATGTATCTTCAATATAATAAATTTTGTGATCACGACCTCGGATTCCAGCAATCCTATATTGTTGACTGCTTCCAGCAATCCTATATTGTTGATTATATTCACTAATTAGATCCTTTTCATTCCTCACATGCTCGAGAGCAGATCTTCTCAAGTTGTACTGCCCAGTCTCCTCCAAGTATCTGAGGATTTGACTCCATTGCAACACGAAAATCCAACATCGATGCATATACGAAGTTGTTTGGCCTTTGTCCATATCTCCCAGGTAACATCCCATTCAGAACCGGTAGAGTTTGATTATTTAGGTGTATGAGGTGCTCTTTCCGAAATTTTGATCCAGCTAGTCCAATACAAGGCTCAATCAATCGTTTTAGAAAAGCGTCCAAACCATTATTTAGCAGATTAGCACAGTCTACAGAGATGCTAAGGCCCTCCATCTCCAACTTCCGCTCCAATCGATTCCTCAAAGATCTAGTATCAGGTAACTCGTAACTGTTTTGACAAGTCTCGGGATATATATTATTAACAGTTCCAATGCAAAGAGCTTTACGAGCGCCACCAACATTCATGGAAATACCCAAAGGAGCTGTAACAGGGCTTCTGCTTTGAATACTTGGGCTTCCAGCAGCCTGTTCAACTTCTTCCCCATCTTCCACAGATACAACTTCAACCGGTGGTCTGCTACCAAGAGAATGCAATTCCGTCGCACTTTGCTGCTCCTGTACCCTAGGGAACTCCTCTTCAGGAGTAACATTGTGGGACTTACCAAGAGGCCCAAGTGGACTTGGACGGTCTCGAAACTTCAGATCCCTTGGAGACCTATTCTTGCGAGGAGATGGAGGAAATCCATCAGAATGTAATGATTGTTGATTGCTTCTCTGGTAGCCATTGTCAATTCTAAGTGACCCTTCTACTTTTCTCACTCTCGAAGGGGGAACTTTAGCAAGGGAGGCATTCTTGAGGATGGAACGAATTAGCCGATTGTGAACAGAGATATTCTCCCTCCCAATAGTCCGAATGCAGAACTTATCAAACTCATTTTTGTTAACCTTGACACTAAATAACATTTTGAGCAGATCAAAATATTTCTCCGCTCTCTGATGCCCAATCTTTCGAGATATCAGAGCTTTCAGCTCTAAGGTGTCAATTCGGGTATAATGCTGATTGACCACCATTTCGACTCCAAATACCTAACATTCACCAACATCAGACCCTATCAGTATTACTGGGAAAAAAAGAAAGTATCAAGAAGCACCATTTTCAAGCCGAAACTCAAGGCCCTAACTGGCAAACAATGCTAGACCAAAACCAGGAACTTACTACTTCCTAAAACTAAAAAGCGAAAAAATTCAGATGGAATTCAGCTCAAAGAACGTTAATACACAAACAATTATAAAATAGAACTTATCCGAAACAAAAAGGAAACGTTTTTCAACGTATTATCAAAATTTCAGAGAAGAAGCGACGGAGGCAATAATTAATGATGTCATCAAGTTACAATCATGCAATATAAAATGCAATTGAAACCCTTCTAGTTACCGGCATTAAGAAACACTACGAGAAAGCAGAATTTACGATTTAACCAGATCAAGCAAAAACAAAGCTAAAGAAACTAACAAAGAAACCTAATTTGCGAGAATTAGACAGTAATTGCAACAAGTATACGAAACCCTAGTGGGATTTCCCGATAAATGAAAACCCAACAAGCGAATTGAGCAATCGATAGAGAGAATTGACCTGAACTCCGAAAGGTGAGACCTTTTGATTGCCCCTTAAGTTTAATGTGGCTGTTTGCCCCCGAATTCCCAATCGATCGATCGATCGGTCGATGGCTTGTCTTTTTGTTGATTTATTCTATATATGTGGAAAGTTGAAGACAGAGGAGACGAACATGGGCTTTCCGAAGGTCTTTTCACTTCTTACAAGTCAATACACACACTCGTGCGGTTTCTGTGTGTCATGTCGCGTATGTTTGGTTGTATTTTTGGAACAAATGTTTGCACTACAATAATTAGTAACTTCTCTCAGGTAACTCCGAGGATTGAAGCTTTATTTAGTTAAGGGCCTTATGGAATTGTTACCGGAGATCCAAGTTGGATTGGTAGGAGACTTGTCAAGTCAGGCAGAGAGAAATAAGTTGGTGCCCTATGTCTTTTCACAGCTAAATTATATTTATATATATATATATATATATAGAAAGTCAATTCCTATCTATCAGGTATCGATAAAAAAATAACTATTTTTCTACCAGATCTGAACCGTCCACGTCGCTTCAGATTAATAGTTGTCAGATTTTCACCCAACCGCCCATCTTACCAGCGGTTGGTCACTTTTTCAAATCTGCCCTTTAATCCTTATCATTTCCACTTTTCAAGACATGCTTTCTCGGTTTTCTCCGCCCCAGAGCTCTCTCTCTCTCTCCCCTCCCCTTCTCTGTCGCTCTTCGTTCTCAGGCTCCGAACCAAGACTCCGACTGACGACACCACCACAGTCCGATGATCACGCTGCCATCACGTCACCATCGCCGTCGCATCTCATCATTGATGCCACCGCCGTTGCATCCCATCGTCAATGCCACCGTCGTCCCATCTCATCGCTGATGCCATCGCCGTCGCATCTCATCTACGGGTCTTGTTGGTGGATGGCCGCGGTTGGTTGCTACAGGTTTTGGAGGTGGTTGACTGTGAGATTATGGTGGTGGGTTGCCATGGATACGGTGTTGGGTCGCCGGTGGATCCATTCATTTCTTTGTTTTGACAGTGGATTTTGACTGATTTCGATCTAGAACTTGAGATTTGTTTGGGGTTTGGCTTTTGTGTTAAAGTGTGTGAATATAGCTTCAAATCGTTGGTGGGTGTGTTGGTATTAGGGTGTTGATTCCGGCGACTGGTGGGTGTTTATAGACAGCGGCGGGAGGTGGTGGTGTGTTGCGGTGGTGGAGGTTAGCCACGTGTTCAATATAAGTTGGCTAAGGCGGTGGTTGGCGTGAATCTGAAACAAAATGGTGGGTCTGAGACGAGGAGGGCGGTGGGTGGTGGGTGAAGGGCAGCGACGATGGAGGTGGTGTGCGCGGTGGAAGTTTGCCATTGACGCTGCTCCTGGCTGACGCTGTGACCCTTGTCTTCCCTGAAAATGTCTCGTGCCGCTCCCCCTCACCGATCTTCCCTTCTCTATTATTTTCAAACCCATTACCAGTTTTTTTTCCAGATCTAACTTCATGTGTTTTAATTTTTGTAAAAGTCTACCCAGAATCAATTAAAGGTTCCTTCTCGTTTCTAATTGAAAGCTGAAACATCATAGTTGATTTGTGAGCAAGCTTTGAGTAATCTGATTATAAATGAGACAATTGGTGTTGTGTGCAAGATGAAACCAAAATTCATGTTTGGTGATGTCTACAAATGATTTTGATGAGAGAGAGAGAGACACCGAAGAGGAGACATTGCTGTGCACGTGCAGACAGAGGGTATTCTGGGTCACATTGCAAGAATTGCCAACCGCTACTCTTTGTAGCGGTCAAGCAATTTTTTTTAAAAAAAATGACATCTTAACCATCCAATTTGCCATGTGGACGGCCCGATGGGTGGTGGAGAAATATATATATATATATATATATAGGAAGCCGATCCACACCCACCGGTGGAGAAATAAAATTTCTCTACCAAACCGCTACTCTTTGTAGCGGTTGATATTTTTATTATAAATACACAACCGCAACAAAGTGTTGCGGTTGCGCCCCCCCATGGACCCCCCTCCCCTTCCCCCCGTGGCCCCCCCTCGCCCTTCCCCCCGTCTCCCCCCCACACCCTGCCCAACCGCAACAAAGAGTTGCGGTTGGCCCCCCTTCACCCATGTGGTGTCGTGTCCCCCTCGGCAGCCACGTGGCCTTCCCCCCTTCCCCCATGGCCCCCCCTCGGCCGCCACGTGGCCTCCCCTTCCCCCCATGGCCCCCCCGTCCTCCCCTCCCCCATGCCCCCCCCCCCATGCCCCCAACCGCAACAAAGTGTTGCGGTTGGCCCCTTCCCCCGGTCCCCCTTCCCCTCCCCCCGCCACGTGGCCCCGTCCCCCCACCATGCCCAACCGCAACAAAGTGTTGCGGTCCCCCCACCCCCACCCCACGTGGTGTCCCCCCCCCCCCCGTGATGCCCCCCCATGGCCCCCCTTCCCCCGTGATGCCCCCTTCCCCATGGCCCCCCCTTCCCCCTCCCGTGATACCACGTGGTCACTCACGGATTTTTTTTTCTGTCTTCTTTCTTCTCTTTCCATCACTTTTTTCTCTTTATAAACTCTCCTCCCTGAACCCTTTCTTCCACTTTTCTTCCACTCTCCATCATCTTTACCAACTATCTTCGTACTCCATATCTCACATACAACAATACAAACAAAAAAAATTTACGCTAAAAGCTCGGTGGATAACCGCTAGAAGATCGGTGGATTTTTCTTTAAATATATCAAGTCAAAACAAGTAAGTATTTTTTGGGTTTTCTTGTAATTCAATTCAATGTTAATTTCAAAGTTCAAAAATAGTCATTGTAGACTCAAATCGAAGATAACAAAAAATACAAATTGAAGGAAACAAAAATCAGATCAACCCGAGATCGGATGAGCGGTATTACATTTATAGATTCCAAAATAGCGATTTTTTAGGGCGTCTAAATTAGGATTTTTTATGAATTTATAAAAAATAGCTAGAGCTAGATTTTGCCAAAGTACGAAAAAGAGACCCTAGTTATTTTTAAAAGATCTATATCAGGAAACAATTTCAGATTTTTTCAAATACTGGAAAGGGGTTAACTGATACGGGGAACCTTGAAACTTTGCACTGTAATTTAAAATATCAAGCCAGCGCGATTTCATGCGAAACTTTTATGAGAACCCTAGGATGTTGGGAAGTTCCATCCCCCAGGATTTCGGGCCATTCCGAAGTCGTTAGCTATTTTTTTGGCCGAACGGGCTTTTAAGCGCTTGATCTGGACACCGGTTCGGAATTTTTGGGCTAAAAGTTTGTAGAATACTTTTTAAATCAAGAATGAATTCGGGAAGCTTAAAATAGCATTTCAATGCACTTTTGAGATCGTTCTGATGCCAGGGGCATTTTGGTAATTTGTCACCCCGAGAGGGGTATTTTGGTAATTTTACGGTATTAAGTTTTTCAAAGGACTTTCTAGTCCAGAAATGTAAGTAAAACACCTGAAAGGTTGTTTTGAAGCCATCCCCCAGGATTTCGGGCCATTCCGAAGTCGTTAGCTATTTTTTGGCCGAATGGGCTTTTAAGCGCTCAATCCGGACACCGGTTCGGGATTTTTGGGCTAAAAGTCCGTAGAATACTTTTTAGATCAAGAATGAATTCGGGAAGCTTAAAATAGCATTTCAATGCACTTTTGAGATTATTCTGATGCCAGGGACATTTTGGTAATTTGCCACCCCGAGAGGGGTATTTTGGTAATTTTACGGTATTAAGTTTTTCAAAGTTGTTCTGAGATGTTTGTTGGGTCGATAGCTGCCAGGGGGTATTTTGCTTAAGCTGGGGGTGTTTTGGTAACTCATCCCCTTTAAAATTTGATAAAGGAAATATTTGGTATATTGGTATATAATTGATGTAATACATTTAAAAAGTAGTTTTAAAGCGGTTTTGAGGTGTTGGGGCTGTAGCGGCCATCAGGGGGTATATTACTAAATAACCATGTTGGCGCTAAATTTTAGGGAACTAGCGTAATTAAGCGTTCGGAGTGGTGAGAAGTGAGGAATTGTTTTAATACATTGAAATAATGAGATAATTACTTCGTGAGTTCCCTTCTTGTGCTTGCTGTCTCTTTTATTTGTCTGAGACTGAGATGAACATCCCGGAGCACGGGACATTATGTGAAAGGAGGGCCAGTGAAACATAATCACAGGCAAACAGGATGTAGGGCGCGCGAATCGAGTCAGTCGTGTCGATTGAGTCCAGTCAGTCCGGTCGGTGTCTGCATTGCATTTGACTTTATCATGACATTGTGATTTTAATGGCTTATATTTGATTGATGTTTAATTTGGCGATTTAGTGTTCACGTGCATTGTAGTTGGTCAGTCAGTTCGGTCAGTTCAGTTCATTCAATATGGTGATAATGTTGTTCTGTTGGGCCTTAAAGCCGCTCAGTCTGACTAAAAGAAAAGAAAACATGTTGCTTGATCCATTGAACTGATGTTATGTCATTCTTTGAAATTCTGGATTCTTGATATAGTTGAGACCGATCATTATTTCTCCCAAGGCTGTCACTTCGCTGTCTGCGTTGTTTCTCGTATTATCTTTACTGGGCGATTTGCGCTCATTCCTTACCTGTAATATTTTCAGGCAGTCAGGGCGGAATAGGGAAAATCTCAAGAAAAGGGAAGGAGAAAGCGCTCAATCAGTAAATCCAAAAGTAAGACTGCAATATGCTCATTTTGGGAACTAGACATTTTGTGTAAATATTTCCGCTGTGCTCATGTTGAGCTTTACGATGAAAATTTTGTAAGGATGGCTTTTTGGTAAAACCTTATGTATATTCAAGGATGGTTCTAGAATTGCTCTGTATCGACAGGGTTTCTAATGCAGTCAGGACTGACAATCTGGCTCTGGTGACGTCACTAGGGTTGGGGGTGTCACAGGTTGGTATCAGAGCCTAGGCATGTGATCCTGTAGAACTAGACATAAATATTAAGTGTGTACGGGGGCAGAAAGGTGTTGAAGTTACTTGTATCGTGTTGTAAGTCTGATGTGAGTTCATATGCCTTGCAGGAGATTATGGCTGGAGCTGGATGGATTGATGAGCACGTCATGGCCGGGGACGAGGAGGAGGAAGATCCCGAGGAGGACCCCTGGCCAAATGACGAGGAGCCCGAGGAAATAGATTTGTCCGGACCAGAGGATGGGGAGGAGGAACAGGAAGAGACTGAACCTGAGGTGCCGGTGGGATTTGTGAAGGTTGGTAACACCGTATACCGGACACATCATGTGGAGAACTTTTGGAAACGAAGGTATATTGAGGTAGTGAGGGAAAGGGATCACCTGGTGTATCAGGCGAAGGAGATGCGAGCCATGGAGGGGCAGGAGGTAGAAAAGTTAGAGCGACGTCATCGTGAGGGGTTGGCACGAGCGAATAAAAGGGAAGAGTATACCTTTGATGCGGGGAGAAGGGTGGTTCAGATGATAACTTTATACATCCTGCATCATCCGAGGAGCATTTCGCGCCGATCCCTCGGCATCGGCCTCGCCGGATGAGTTTCTCGTAACCCATCTTGCATCATCCGAACCACCCTTCTCCCCGCATCAAAGGTATACTCTTCCCTTTTATTCGCTCGTGCCAACCCCTCACGACGACGTCGCTCTAACTTTTCTACCTCCTGCCCCTCCATGGCTCGCATCTCCTTCGCCTGATACACCAAGTGATCCCTTTCCCTCACTACCTCAATATACCTTCGTTTCCAAAAGTTCTCCACATGATGTGTCCGGTATACGGTGTTACCAACCTTCACAAATCCCATCGGCACCTCAGGTTCAGTCTCTTCCTGTTCTTCCTCCCCATCCTCTGGTCCGGACAAATCTATTTCCTCGGGCTCCTCGTCATTTGGCCAGGGGTCCTCCTCGGGATCTTCCTCCTCCTCGTCCCTGGCCATGACGTGCTCATCAATCCATCCAGCTCCAGCCATAATCTCCTGCAAGGCATATGAACTCACATCAGACTTACAACACGGTACAAGTAACTTCAACACCTTTCTGCCCCCGTACACACTTAATATTTATGTCTAGTTCTACAGGATCACATGCCTAGGCTCTGATACCAACCTGTGACACCCCCAACCCTAGTGACGTCACCAGAGCCAGATTGTCAGTCCTGACTGCATTAGAAACCCTGTCGATACAGAGCAATTCTAGAACCATCCTTGAATATACATCCCTGAATATACATAAGGTTTTACCAAAAAGCCATCCTTACAAAATTTTCATCGTAAAGCTCAACATGAGCACAGCGGAAATATTTACACAAAATGTCTAGTTCCCAAAATGAGCATATTGCCGTCTTACTTTTGGATTTACTGATTGAGCGCTTTCTCCTTCCCTTTTCTTGAGATTTCCCCTATTCCGCCCTGACTGCCTGAAAATATTACAGGTAAGGAATGAGCGCAAATCGCCCAGTAAAGATAATACGAGGAACAACGCAGACAGCGAAGTGACAGCCTTGGGAGAAATGATGATCGGTCTCAACGATATCAAGAATCCAGAATTTCAAAGAATGACATAACATCAGTTCAATGGATCAAGCAACATGTTTTCTTTTCTTTTAGTCAGACTGAGCGGCTTTAAGGCCCAACAGAACAACATTATCACCATATTGAATGAACTGAACTGACCGAACTGACTGACCAACTACAATGCACGTGAACACTAAATCGCCAAATTAAACATCAATCAAATATAAGCCATTAAAATCACAATGTCATGATAAAGTCAAATGCAATGCAGACACCGACAGGACTGACTGGACTCAATCGACACGACTGACTCGATTCGCGCGCCCTACATCCTGTTTGCCTGTGATTATGTTTCACTGGCCCTCCTTTCACATAATGTCCCGTGCTCCGGGATGTTCATCTCAATCTCAGACAAATAAAAGAGACAGCAAGCACAAGAAGGGAACTCACGAAGTAATTATCTCATTATTTCAATGTATTAAAACAATTCCTCACTTCTCACTACTCCGAACGCTTAATTACGCTAGTTCCCTAAAATTTAGCGCCAACATGGTTATTTAGTAATACACCCCCTGATGGCCGCTACAGCCCCAACACCTCAAAACCGCTGTAAAACTATTTTTTAAATGTATTACATCAATTATATACCAATATACCAAATATTTCCTTTATCAAATTTTAAAGGGGATGAGTTACCAAAACACCCCCAACTTAAGCAAAATACCCCCTGGCAGCTATCGACCCAACAAACATCTCAGAACAACTTTGAAAAACTTAATACCGTAAAATTACCAAAATACCCCTCTCGGGGTGGCAAATTACCAAAAATGTCCCTGGCATCAGAATAATCTCAAAAGTGCATTGAAATGCTATTTTAAGCTTTCCGAATTCATTCGTGATCTAAAAAGTATTCTACGGACTTTTAGCCCAAAAATTCGAAACCGGTGTCCGGATCGAGCGCTTAAAAGCCCGTTCAGCCAAAAAATAGCTAACGACTTCGGAATGGCCCGAAATCCTGGGGGATGGCTTCAAGAATTACCAAAATACCCCTCTCGGGGTGGTAAATTACCAAAATGCCCCTGGCATCAGAACGATCTCAAAAGTGCATTGAAATGCTATTTTAAGCTTCTCGAATTCATTCTTGATCTAAAAAGTATTCTATGGACTTTTCGTCCAAAAATCCCAAACCGGTGTCCGGATCGAGCGCTTAAAAGCCCGTTCGGCCAAAAAAATAGCTAACGATTTCGGAATGGCCCGAAATCCTGGGGGATGGAACTTCCCAACATTCTAGGGTTCTCATGAAAGTTTCGCTCGAAATCGCGCTGGCTTGATATTTTAAATTACAGTGCAAAGTTTCAAGGTTTCCCGTATCAGTTAACCCCTTTTCAGTATTTAAAAAAATCCGAAATTGTTTCCTGATATAGATCTTTTAAAAATAACTAGGGTCTCTTTTTCGCACTTTGGCAAAATCTAGCTCTAGCTATTTTTTATAAATTCGTGAAAAATCCTAATTTAGACGCCCTAAAAAATCGCTATTTTGGAATCTATAAATGTAATACCGCTCATCCGATATCGGATTGATCTGATTTTTGTTTCCTTCAATTTGTATTTTCGTTATCTTCGATTTGAGTCTACAATGACTATTTTTGAACTTTGAAATTAACATTGAATTGAATTGAATTACAAGAAAACCCAAAAAAATACTTACTTGTTTTGACTTGATATATTTAAAGAAAAATCCACCGATCTTCTAGCGGTTATCCACCGAGCTTTTAGCGTAAAATTTTTTTGTTTGTATTGTTGTAGGTGAGATATGGAGTACGAAGATAGTTGGTAAAGATGATGGAGAGTGGAAGAAAAGTGGAAGAAATGGTTCGGGGAGGAGAGTTTATAAAGAGAAAAAAGCGATGGAAAGAGAAGAAAGAAGACAGAAAAAAAATCCGTGAGTGACCACGTGGCATCACGGGAGGGGGAAGGGGGGGCCATGGGGAAGGGGGCATCACGGGGGGAAGGGGGGCCATGGGGGGGGCATCACGGGGGGGGGGGACACCACGTGGGGTGGGGGTGGAGGGACCGAAACACTTTGTTGCCGTTGGGCATGGTGGGGGGACGGGGCCACGTGGCGGGGGGAGGGGATGCCACGTGGCGGGGGAAGAGGGGGACGGGGACATGTGGCGGGGGAGGGGGATCGGGGGAAAGGGCCAACCGCAACACTTTGTTGCGGTTGGGGGCATGGGGGAGGGGAGGACGGGGGGGGCCATTAGGGGAAGGGGAGGCCACGTGGCGGTCGAGGGGAGGACGGGGGAAGGGGGGCCATGGGGGAAGGGGGGGGGGAAGGCCAAGTGGCTGCCGAGGGGGACACCACGTGGGTGAAGGGGGGCCAACCCCAACTCTTTGTTGCGGTTGGGCAGGGGGGTGGGGGGAGACGGGGGAAGGGGGGCCATGGGGGGAAGGGGGAGGGGGGTCCATGGGGGGCGCAACCCAACACTTTGTTGCGGTTGTGTATTTACAATAAAAATACCAACCGCTACTCTTTGTAGCGGATTGGTGGAGAAATTTTATTTCTTCACCGGTGGGTGTGGATCGGCTCCCATATATATATATATATATATATATATATATATGCCGCGACTGGTTCATCCTTCAAAACATAAAGATTCTAATACTGTTTTCGAAACTAAAAAATGTCTCTTACTTCGTTGCACACTTTGCCATAGACTCATAGTTGCATTATCCCTCTTTTCTCGCTCACCTGTACTGTTTAGACTTACTGTGTTTATTCATCTCAATTATTGTCCACCGCTTTCATGTTTTTTTGTATCTATATAGAATATTTTATTCTCAAAGTAGTTAGTTCTAATTATACGTGTACTTCATTCTATGCTCACTCTAATTGAACCATAATGGTCCAAGCTCGTCTTAAAACTAAAAACAAGCATCAAATCTTTAGTATTTCAAGCTTAAACAAGCCTGTGATAATTTCCCCCCATTCACTCAAATGTTGAAATAAATACTATTTGATGTCCTAAACAAAAACTAGTAGATGCCTCGAACTATTTTCTTGGACATCAACTAGTCTTGAACTGATTCTCTAACTTTGGCGGAAATGAATTTGCCCTCTCTTCAGCACCAAATTGGGCTTAAGGGAACATTTCTTCTTAATAACCAAATTTAATGTCATAAACTCACAGTTAGAATCCTCTCAGTAAAGTTAGATACTGAACTATTTCATCTCAAAATACATAAACTCTAAATGCTGATGACGAGCGAGTTCTCATAAATTGAAATGTGTCAACCAGAGATCCGTACAAATAAAAACCATATTGCTACAACTAGATGGTTTTGATAAGAGTACAACTGAGGTATTATTACATCCTCCTGTAGTAAATCACGATCTATATGTAGAATTGCTCGTGATGCTGTAATACGGAACAAACATTATGTTAACCGCCGCCTACTCCAACTTTGAGACTCCTGAAGATGCTGTTTCAGACACTAGTTCTGTCTTCAAAGATGATATGTCTGAAAGAAGGCTGACTGAAGCTTCATCTGCAACTTCTTGGTGTTGTTCTAGCACAATTGGATGGCCTTCCACATCATTATCCGAGTGCCCTACTGATTGTTCGGTAGTGAAGTGGGCCCACTTGCGATTCTTTGCATGAATAACGGTGGGGTACAAGAGAAACCCCAGAAGAATAACTGCGCCACTCACTAAAAATGTCTTCACAGATGCCAAACACATAACAAGAACGAGCAACAGAGTAGGAGGCAGGCAAAGCAATGTTACTCCAAATGTTTGCAAGGGAACCTTGTAAGGCCTGTGAAGATCTGGCTTCTTTATTCTGAGTCTTATAAAAGCAGCGAACTCAAGAAGCATTCCAAAAGAATAGAGGAAGTTAAGAAATTCCAAGATTTCCTGAAAAGTCATCCATGACAAGAAGACCACACCAGTTGCAGAGCACAAGATGCTGATGGTAGGCGTCCCAAACTTTGACCTGCAAGGTTCGTGTAAAGAATGCTCACATCAGTAATTTCTTTTTTCCACAAATTTTACAGAAGATAATGGTGCAGTTGACCGAGTGAAGGAATAAAAAAGGGGTAAGATTTTGATAAGTTGTTTGCCCACTTCTGTAGTGCTTATGCATCACAGAATTGGTGCAGTAGAAAGCTACTACAAATTTGTCTGACTGCTAACCAAAATGGGTGGGGGTGGTGTTGGCGGTAACAAAACAACCACCATATTCCTTCCTCTAAAGATTGCTGATATTAAATTTAATGTGAAGGGCATTTAGCAGACCCAAAAAAGATAGCTTTACCCGAGCGGTATAAAAGTTGAGGAAGAGGCTCAAGAAAAAGAGACGGTTGCTGAGACGCAATACAGAACATTTCTTTGGGGAAGTAGAGAATGAATATCTGGGTGAGGTATTCTTACCCCTTGAGGCCAAGCGGGACAGATTCCTTTCCATGGAAATTAATTTGGAAGTCTGGGGCTTCTATCAAGGTTAGCCTCTTTTTGTGAGAGGCAGCCAAAAAAAAATGCTATGCCTACTGGGGAGAATCTGCAGAAGAGAGGAATGTCGTATGTTAATTGGTGTCATGTGTAAAGCCGATGGTGAGTCAGTTGACCATCTCCTTCTTCGTTGTTCGGTTGCCAGGACGATGAGGGATAAGGGTATGGTATTCAATTACTCATTGTCCAGTTCCCTTACTCGGTAGAGGAGCTGTTGAGGAGTTGATTGCTTTTGAAGAGGAAAAGAAAGAGTAGTAAGCTGTGAAATTGGATCCCTCCATGGCCTCTTTTGGTATATCAGGAGAATATTTTAGGGTGTGTGTTTGCGCTGCTGGGCAAACTCACTATCGATCGGTGCGCCGGCGGCACTATCGATTAAAAGTGCGGGATCTTTTTTGCCCCTCGGGCCTGAGGACTTCCCTGAAAGCGAGAAACTTCGACGAAGAGATGGAAATCAGATGTAAAAGACTGTGCGCCCATAAATGACGAAGAGAGCTTCGATTGATTGCGAATGTTTACACAGCAATGTTTCAAAGTCTAGAAACTAAACTTCCTATCGATGGCAGCAAAAGCCTCTAACGTAGTGTAACGAACACAATTTCTACAGCGCACTGGATTTTCTATCGATACTACACAGATCATCTAATAAACTGCCTAAAGAAGTCTAAACAAGCCATTCTTCCTAGTCTAGTTTTGTTGAGAGTTCGACGACCTCTTTATCTGTTGCCTTCATCTGCCTTTATACTCGCACTTTTGTAACTGTCATCTTCTGGTAACTGTCACTCCTTATCTTTATTGGAAGTAACTTTTCAAACCCCACGATCGATTGCTCCCTCCAACATCTTCTCAATCATGGTCTGCAGAAAATAATTACCATTACAAGACAAACTATCCACTTAGAGATAAACTACCCACTTCGAAAATAACCACCCATTAATAAGTAACCAACCACACTTATCCCTTATCGATAGGACACATTTTCAGATTTTGATTTCTTTCACTTCTTGAATCTTCCATTATCTCTTCAGAAATAATAAAAAGTAAATGTCATTTAGTGGCATTTAATCAAAGTGAACTTATCAGTGAAAATAGATATTTTGTGGTGCAAACATTGCCCCTGGCTCAAGCAATTGAATATTTAGAAATTGTGAAGAGTCATGTCTTTTAAAGGGGTAGTATTTTCTCACTATCGATAGACTTTCACGATTGATATATAGCCTTTCACGATCGATAGGCTTGCATTCTTCAAAGTGACAGCAGTTTCGCTATCTATTGGCCATCGATTGGCTTTTGCTCTCATTTGCCTATGTCAATGATCATAGTTGGCCAAGCCACTAAACGAACCATGACCATTTTTGGTCAAGCTACTACTAAATGAAGACCATTTTTGGTCAAACCGTTAACCTAATCAGCATATAAACTGGCTACTGATAAGCCAATCGATTGAGCATTTCTTTAATTCAAAGTGTAAGGATAAAAATAAAACAAATAATATTTGACTATATTTACAGTTCTTAATAACCATTGAATTAATACTCTACCTTGGTGTGCTCCACAAACCCAAATAGGGTATCTTTCTCCAAAAAATGTAACACTGATTGGCGCCAAAAATACATGTTCATCATTTTTCATGATGTCAAAAGCTTCAAACTCACTAACAGTGAGGAATTTTGAATCGATAGCCATAGTTGACTCGCTATACATGTTGCATGAAAATGGCTCCTTTTTGCTTTCAGCCAAAATAGGCTTGCAACCTTGCCCCCCAGCCATATCAATTAGATCTCCTTTTGACATATCAATCTCATATGAGAATGGACATGATTGTTCAACTGTTTCAGCCATTTTTTGCGTGATGTTGATCTTACAAAAATTACTCACACCACTTTTGGTGTAAGTATCGGCCAGTTGTATTATTGCATCCAAATGATTTCCCAACAATATGCACTTTTCACGCAATTCATCGAATAACTCCCTTGAATTTTCTGGAGATAACACTTGAAGTTGGCTATTTTGCAACGACTCTTCTTGATACTTAGTCGTGCAATTTTTAGTAACCATGAATTGGTTGCTTTCATCTTTAAAATACTGTTTCGTTTCAGCCATGTTTGACATTATTTTATTTTCATTATCCAAAGAATAACTATCGGCTTCTAAATTTTTCACCCCCAACAAACGAGAAAAGAAACAATTCAACTTCTTTCCTCATCCATCCAACTCTGTGAATCAATGTTTCAAATCCGATGTAATTCATTGGAGGTATCTACCAAAATTAATGGTAGAATAGACTGACCATGGTTTGCATCAATGCAATCCATCAGATCATACCAAAATTCCATTAAATCATTCACTGTCGACTTCATATAAAATGAAAGAGACAATGGTTTAAAATTTCTAGGCACTAATGATGTCGAAGTACAACATTTCATCAAATCTACCCAGAAATCGGCCCTTAATTCATCAAATCGGGCTTGAAATTCCAAGGAATTGCTTGGAAACATATTGTTGACATTTCCCACTTTCAGGTACAAGGTCCCACTGGGCGTGCCAATGTTTGCGCTGCTAGGCAAACTCACTATCGATCGGTGCGCCGGCGGCACTATTGATTAAAAGTGCGGGATCTCTTTTGCCCCTCGGGCCTGAGGACTTTCCTGAAAGCGAGAAACTTCGCCGAAGAGATAGAAATTAGATGTACAAGACTGCGCTCCCATAAATGACAAAGAGAGCTTCGATTGATTGCGAATGTTTACACAACAATGTTTCCAAGTCTGGAAACTGAATTTCCTATCGATGGCAGCAAAAGCCTCTAACGTAGTGTAACAAACACAATTTCTACAGCGCACTGAATTTCCTATCGATACTACACAAATCATCTAATAAACTGCCTAAAGAAGTCTAAACAAACTATTCTTCCTAGTCTAGTTTTGTTGAGAGTTTGACGACTTCTTTCTCTGTTGCCTTCATCTGCCTTTATACTCGCACTTTTGTAACTGTCCTCTTATGATAACTGTCACTCCTTATCTTTATTGGAAGTAACTTCTCAAACCCCACGATCGAGTGCTCCCTCCAACATCTTCTCAATCATGGTTTGTAGAAAATAACTACCATTACAAGACAAACTATCCACTTAGAGATAAACTACCCACTTAGAAAATAACCACCCACTAATAAGTAACCAACCATACTTATCCCTTATCGTTAGGACACATTTTCAGAAGTTGATTTTTTCACTTCTTGAATCTTCCATTATCTCTTCAAAAAATAATAAAAAGTAAATGCCATTTAGTGGCATTTAATCAAAGTGAACTTATTAGTGAAAATAGATATTTTGTGGTGCAAACAGCGTGAGCTGCCATTCACGGAGTTAAAGGCTTCTTTTTTGTCTTCTACTCCTTGCTGCGCTGAGGAGGCGCTCTGCCTCCTACGACACCCTTTCATCTTTTTTGTACATCTTCTCGCCTTGTTTACATAGTTGACTTCGTATTTTCTCTAGGTAATGCCCCTTGGCACTAGTTTTTGGATAAGCTTTTACTCATCAGACGAGAAAAAGACTAAGACTCTTAGTCACTCTCTTCTTCTACCCACATGAGGTTTATGTTATGAGTGGTTCCATCAACTAGCAATCGGGATATGGTCATGAAGGTGAAGATTGCTCATGGGGAAGCAACATATTGCTTAGTAGCAAATACAACCAAGGTTCTTGAGCAAGCTTTGAGAAAGCTGACCATGGGACTTCACCAGGTATGAGTTAAGTATTGATAGGCAATAGCAGATATGATTCCTCTGCGTTGATCGTAGACTTGTGGTATTATGCCAAACATGGCGAATCCTTCTGTTACATGGTTCTCGTTTATTCTCCTTATTTTTTCCATTAAATTGGTTGCGTACTAGCACATGACTTGGGGTACTCAACATGGGAGCATGTGGACATTAAAGAAGAGCTAAAAAGCTAGTTGCCCATTCAACAATCTCGTACAAACTCGCGGCAGAGTACATTATTTCCAGGGCAAACTCGTCGATGAATATAAAAAGATGATGCTATTTGCTAAAGGACAAGATGCTAATGTTTTGGTGGTTGTTTTTCAATCTCAGGGGTTCTACACCCAGATAATTGGCATGGAGTTCTTTCCAACCACTGATTTTCAACTATATATGTTCCTGACAATTCATGGCCAGCCTAGCTGCGAGATTATATTGGGAAACAGATATGGAAGAATCAAATTACTACAGCAAATTTCTAACCTCTCAAGGTTTATACAACTTGTTAAATAATGCACAATTTGAAAACTTTAGCGTATCATACGAAGAAAAGATTCCTATTTGGATTTTAATGTGAATGTTATCTTCTTATATATTTTCAAAACCTGTAACATAAACATAAGAATTTTGGAAGGACTATAGGTCTTGAATGGCTTATAAGTTGAATTAACTACCACGTATACGCTATAACAATATAACAAAGAGATCATTGCAAGTAGTAACACCAACCTGGAAGCAAATATAGATGGGAGCATTCCCATCTCGCTCATCCCAAGAAGTTGGAATGCATCACTACTCATTTCTGCTTCAAACAATCCCATATTAGACATTGCAGCAGCAGCCTGGATCCACCACTTGAGCCAAACCCCTCCAATAAGCATACCAACTTCTGCAAAATACCCATCAGTCCACCGAGTAGGATCGGACTTCAAAGCACCCGTTCCTGCAAGAAGTGGGATCAAATATGACGAAACCACCAATACAAGGGCCCCAAAGAGTGCCTTTGGGAACGTCCTGCTTGGGTCCTCAATCTCCCCAGCAAGCGTACTAGCCTTATCCCAATAATTCAGATTCCAAAACATACTGTTAAAATATCCCCCCCAATCCACTTTCTTGAAATCCACAACCGCCCATTGGCCAGGCCTTATTCGAGGAACAGAAAGAACAGCCATTACTAAAAATGGGAATAGCGAAAAAGAAGCAAGCAAAACAGCAGAAAAGCCCACAATATGTAACCCTCTGTAGTTCAAATATGTTAAAGAAGCTGTAGTAGTCAAAAGAGCTGGAATTCGAGCGATGGTTCGATTAAAGATAGGCAAAGAATGCTTCAGGTAATCAAGAAACAATACTGGATAAAGAGCATTGTCCATTACCCCACTAAACCATTTCCAAAACCCTTCTTGGAAACCCCAAAAAGGGCCAAAAGCTGATGATATCCAAAGGACATAGCCACCATTTTCAGGGAAACTAGTGGCAAGCTCGGCTGTGATTAAAGCTTCGGGTATGCTCCAAAATAGTGGGAAAATCAAGAAACCTAGCAAGGATAAAAGAGGGCCGCCTCCTGTCCTAACAGAATCTTCCACACCAAATGGACCACCAGATACCTCAAAGAATATTAGAGCAATAAGAGGCAATAATGTTAATTTTGGGTTTGCTTTCGGACTTGCAGTGTTCTTGGCATCACTTGTCATTCCCTCTTCACCCAACCACAAACAGGAGGGGGATGGGGGAACAGAGAAAAGCAATAAGAACGAGGAATTCAATTGTGTAGGTTTAACTTCAGGATTTTGCTCAAGATCAGAGATCTATCGCCCCAATAGATCAAAGTATGTGAGTCTGTTTGAAACGCATACCTCCTGCGATAGTTGGAGGACTACTCTACCGGGTCCAAGCATGAATCCATGGCACTTCGATCTCTCTTTCTCTCACCATAGAATTCAAGGCATTGATTTGACTTTTATACGGAGACTTTTGAACTGTGCGTTCTTGGCTGGCGTCTCCTTCCAGTACCTTTTCACTGGTTATTAGTTGCTCTTTTAGCACTTCTAGTTTTCGTATTGTCCGATTACAAAAATCCAAGGAAGAAACTAAAGACATACTATTATTTTCATTTAGGGGAAAGTAGGGAATGACCCATCTACTTTACACGTTGTGCGATTTGTCCCCCTCCACTTCAAAATTAATCACTAAACCCCCCCACACTTACAGAAATTGGGCACCTTAGACGGAAATCATTAAATTTAACAGCGCGTGGTCAACACGCCCGTTGACTAATGATTTTTTTTTGTAAATGACGTTTTTACCCATTCTGTTAGGGGTAATTAACTTATGACCCCCTGTACTATAGACGGTGTGCGATTTCGCCCCCTCTACTTCAAACATAACACTAAACCCCCCCCCCCCACACTTACGAAAATTGGGCACTTTAGACGGGTTCGTTATGAATATTCGTGAAATGACCAAAATACCCTTATTTCCTTACCCTATTTAAGTTTAATACCATTCTTTCAACTTCTTTTTCTCTCATCTCAGACTTTTTACTCAATCCCACATACACACACTCCATGCACAACCAGCACGCACGCACGCACGCACGTGCACACACACACACACACACACACACACACACATACCCTAAACCCAGACACAGACGCGCACCCACTGCAAACATACACACACGCTACTCGCACGGGACTGTGGCGGCAACGTCATCTCGAATCTGGTGCAGCCCCAGCGGCGTGTAGCCAGTTACGGTGGTCATGTGACGCTGCTTGGCGCGATGTTGTGGATTGGGGTGGAATGACGACGGAGGTTAGACCTGCGATTTGGGGATGTGGTCGTCGATCGTGGTGGCAGGGATCTAGACGGATGTGCGGCAATCAGACGCCGATAGCTTGTGTCTGTGGGGATTGATGTCACCGGTGTTGATTGCGTCGGTCAGTTGGTGGCCGATGAAGAAGCCCCACTGGCTTGCAGACGCAAGGTGGTGGGAAATGGCAGCGATGAGGCAACTCACGACGATGTGTAGCCAGACAGTATAAAGTTGGGGGAGTTGGCCAGAATGGTGGTTACTGTGACGCTGATCATGGTAGTTGTTGCGCCGGTGATATACCAACGGCAATCGTGGTTCCTTTTTTTTTTTTTTGTAACTCCCTGGTGGTCGGAGAAAAAGAGCAGTGGTTGTGCTCAGTGAATCACCAATTGTAGCGGGGTTAACCAGAAGAGGAGGTGCAGATTGCAACAATCCCTTGTTTGCAATGAATCTGGTAGCGCAGAATGGGGTGGGGGACTGGTCTAACGGGTGGGGGGTGGGGAATGAAGGGGGGCGGGGGGGAGGGTCATGGGCAAAATTGTTATTTAAATTTAACGGTTTCCATTTAATGTGCCCAATTTCTGTAAGTGTAAGGGGGTTTAGTGGTTAATTTTGAAGTTGAGGAGGGGAAATTGCACACCGTGTATAGTACAGGGGGTCATTAACTAATAAAGAAATAAGGGTATTTTGGTCATTTCACACTATTCATAACGGACCCGTCTAAGGTGCCCAATTTCTGTAAGTGTGGGGGGGTTTAGTGGTTAATTTTGAAGTGGAGGGGGCAAATCGCACAACGTGTAAAGTAGAAGGGGTCATTCCCTACTTTCCCTTTTTATTTACCTATGAAGTAAAACGTTTGATTGCACTTTCTTATTTTCGTTGCATAAAACAAGTAGCGATGAAAAAACACAAATGGCAAGCAAATATGCAATTAGATGTCAATAATATTTTATTAAAAGAATGAATTTATACTCGTTTTAAAAGTTATCACTAATGTTTCACGTCTTATAAAAGAATGAATTTATACTCGTTTTAAAAGTTACTACTAATACTTCACATACGAGAATCTTTTAATTAAAAGTTATATAGGACATTCAACTCCTGGAAATGCAAATATATAGGGGAATATTGTGGCTTTGTTGGGACACATACAATTTAGATGCAACTGTATTTCATTGATACTTGATAAATTTTACAATCTGAATATCCATGTCCATTTTTTTTTATCAAGAGAATTGATGATTTATCTATTTTTCATGTTTGTTCAATTACTTTTTAAGAAAAAAGATGACACATCCTGTAATACTTAAAACGGTTTTGGAATTATATAATAGTTCGATAATTTATCCGGATCAACAGCGGGTGCTAGTTCTTGCAACTAGGCATGTCAAATCCATCGCCGAGTGCCACAACCGAGCACAATGAATTGATGGTTAGTCCCTAGGCTTGGGAGAAAATTGTCAAGTTTGTTGCTCCGTGAGCTAGATTCTTTCCTTGGTAATAGTGAAGCGCTGTTGCACAGGGTAACAGTGTCTTGAAGGGGGTTGTAAAATTGGTACCTTCTTCCCTGTTTGCCCGCGGCTTCTCACAAGATGCCTGAAAACCCGTTGCAGGCAATCTGCCAAACATTCGAACGAGTGTCAAAGTCAGTTCAAACCCAAGCGACCCAACTCCTCATGGGCCTTGCCCACCGCCCATCATCGCCCACAAACCAACAACATGAACATCCGCTGTTTTCACTATCTTCTTCACCTTCCTTGTACAACTCAAACAGCAGTGGCTCCACCCTTAATCATTCCTCCGGAATTCTCAACAAGGTAACCCATTTCTCGTATCGTCGTCCACTTTCACTCCATTCGCAGCCCATTAGGATATCATGATTATGAGCCTTTAATTCTTTGATATGGGTAATGAGCCGGAGCTCACCATTTGTTTGATAAAAGTCCTCAACGAAGAGTACATTTGTTTTTACTGGCGTAACTATACCACACCGCATGTGGAATAAGAGACGGATACTTTAGTAAGTGTAAAATTGGTAAAACCTTTGGGATGATTGCAGTTCTGATATATAAGACTCGTGCTGACACTCCTGCTAATTAAAGATTAAAGAAACGTTAACAGTGAGCCTATGTTCTGAAAACCACCCAGAAAAGGGAAGTTATTTCATTTTGTTAACTTAGAGTAATAATCCTCGAGCTGTAACGCATACTGGTTTTTATAATAATTATCTGGACTCAAATTCAGAGGAAACTTACCAAATGTCTTTTTGTGAGCTGTGAGTCAACCTTGATCATCCAGCTGTGGTTCTGTGAAGGGATTCCTGCAAAGTGAATAGTTGCGTGGATATGGACTGCAAATTGACGATTAATCTGTAGTAGGTTCTCCGTGGAGTTCCATGATCTAGTCGTATGGGTTTTGCTTAGATATGATGCTTGCTTATTTTATCTTCTTATTAGTATTGCCATTAAATTTTTCCTTGTTGCTTCATTGCTTATTTTTCTTCAGGAAAAATCTGCCACACCAGTGACTAGAGAAGAGCTTGGAAGGGCCACTTGGACTTTACTCCACACTCTTGCTGCTCAGGTCTCCTCATACGAATCGCTTTTGCTGGTTCCCTTACTTTCTATTTCCTAATATAGTAGTTTGATGTCGTTTTTGGTAGATTGGTTGTTGTTCAACCCCCCCCCCCCCCCCCCCCCACCACCACACACACCCCAAAAAAAAAAAATTCCGAAAAGAAAATAAATGAAGTAGATCTTGAACGAATTTGTTTGACGCAGGGAAAAGAAGAGATTTGATGATGAGATTATTTCATCTCCTTACATGAGTACAGATATAGTATCAATTTTCTTTATGAGGTATGATATGCGTTGAGAAATCAACGTTGTCTTATAAGTTTAAGGCACTCAGCATCAGCTGTAAATAAATTTAAGTCATAAGCAATCATGATAGTTGTGTTTGAGGTTTTTTCTGTAGGAAATTGATTATTTTCTAAGCTAGCGTACTCACTCGACTAAGCATTTGCTCCATATCAATCAAGTCCTTTGCACCACTTCTATTCATGTAATTCTCGGTTTACCCGATAATTTTCTTGCTTCATGAACATGAACAGATGTGGATCCTAGATGTCACATCGAGGGGTGGCAAAAATTGCATGTAAAAACTTTAGTAGGTAGTGTAATAATCTTGATATACTAAGACTACATTTGGCACAGCGAGCAACATGTAATAAACTTGTAGCATTTCTAGTCTTCAATCACATAAAGTGCGCAGAAAGAATTGTATATCTATGTGCGCTAGTACTAGTATCACATCTATATAGAGGTTAATACATTTGCATGCATTTATAGATTCTAGTCTACTACTTTTCAGACATGCACATTCTATCTTAATAATCTCATTAACTGCTATTCATTTATACCTGTCTAGTATACTTCTATAAAAATTATATATATAACTAATATAAGATCGAGTAGAGCAAAGAAGTATTAGTCAAACTTTGTGTTTATATGAGATCAAGTATGGAATATATACATTTATTCTAAATTTGAACTCTCCTAAACTCTAGATGGCTTTTAGTGGCTCTTGTTAATAATAAAACTTCAACTTTTAGTGAGAAAAGTGAAGTGTGAGGGTTCAAATCTGGAGTGAAAATATCAATTTCCCATAATATATGCTAGGATTTTCCGGCTTTTTTACTTTAAGGGTTTAACCAATTGGCATGTAGGTAATATGAGAAAACTTCCACTGGCAAATATGGGGGAAGACCATGTCCACACCCCCCCTATTGCCAGGGCCTTGCACAGGGTCCGGCCCTGCCCATGAAGCTACCCCACCCATTATGTCAAACAAGACACTCTATGATGGTACCAAGATTCATTTATACAACAAACAAACACAAGACTCGGACATGAGCAAACTACAACAAAAAGCCATCTTCCTGTCACAGAACAGCTGCATATGCATGGTTTACATTGTGGTTTTGTTAATGTCAGGTTTTAACAGAATTGCAACTTCAATCCCTATCATACCTTTACACTAATTACTGTTTGTTCTCAATTTTAATTTTTTTTCCAGTATCCAGATAAACCAACTAGGCAACAAAAGAAGGATGTGAAAGAACTGGTATGATACTACCTTCCATCTTCGGCTTGAATTTTGTTGTCCTTCAAAGTTCACAGGGCGTTATGCTTAATAATCAAAGCAAAATCATCATTGCTATAGGCAACATCAGATGAGATGAGTCAAATTGACGTTCTTAATGGCTATGATCTGTTTGTGAATTTTGCTTTTGCCATGCAGATGGGAATATTATCTCGCATTTACCCTTGCAAGGAATGTGCAGATCACTTCAAAGAAGTGCTAAGGTATTGATTTCTTTCCCGCTTAAGTTAATTTGAAATGCTAACCTTTCTAGCCAGAAGCTGTATGACAAGACCGTAAATCTGTCATACTCTTTGCCCAGCAACCCGGTAACAGGTGTCACATATGCTATCAGATCCTATGGAACATTTAGGAGTAGATTCATTTGTCACCTGATTCAAATTACTAGAAGTGATCATATGTTTTCAAAGGGGCACTAACATCCCCTGAACTATACCTGATTTTGCAAGTAACTCCCTGTATTTTCAAAAGTTGCAATAGTATCCCTCCACGTTGTTTATGTCATTACAAAACCATTCCTAAACATAAGTTTCTACCTAAAATTCCCCTTCAAGTAAGCATGTGTTGTGCATGTGCCTAAATTAGGGAAATGTCATTTTAGGTATGTATATTAAAACAAATGAAACTTTCTTGTTTGTCCATTTAAACAAACACACTTAAAAACTCCTTGAAAACCTACCCAATCCCCTCCTTCAAATGTTTGTCTCATCTCACCACTTCAAAACTCCACACTCAAAGCCCGCCTCATATTACTATTTTCCAGACAAACCGAGAAAAAGTCCCACCCATTTCCAAGCACAAGCACACACGCATCCCTGTACAGACTTTATAATGTGTAACCCCAACACCCATCTTTCAAAACCCGCTTTATTTAACCCATTCTCAAACAAACCCAAAAAGAACCCACCCACTTTCAAGAGCACTTCCCCTGCCCTGTATGTAACCCCAAGACCGACCTCCTTTCAAGCATTTCCTATCAAACCCAGGATACCCACGTACCCAATCCTTCTCCATACAAGAAAAAAGTGCATGCACACAAACAAATATCCAGTTTGTTCAGCTCAAGGCCAATCTCAGAGTTAATCTCATAAGCTCTCTGGTTTTTCCTATTTAAGGAGCTGGGTGGTGGTGGTGCATAAAATAAATTGGCGGTAATATGTGGTGCCGCAGTGGTGGTGGTTCATGGCGGTTTTTGGGGCTAGAATGTGGTGGTAAATAAATGGAACTGAGTGGTCAACATTGATGACGCCCTTGATGATGGAGTGAGTCTTGAGGATGGAGGGCTTGAGGCGGTTGAAATAGATATCGTCGGGCTGTTGGAGCTATTGGAGCTGGTGTTTGTGGTGGGCGGAGATGGAGGAGGGACAGAGCTGAAGCTGCATTGTTGATGGAATGATGGCGGTTGAGGGTGGTGGTGGGAGAATTTGAGAGGAGTTCGGAGGGGTTTATGGAAACGGGCTTGGGCTTTTTGGAGCGGTGGGGGTGTTGCGGGTGGTGGTCTCGCCTTTTTGTGGTGGTGGGAGGCCATGGATAAATCGGTGGTGGTTTGGGGTGATGGTTGTTCATATGGACATTGGGTTAAAAAGAAAAAAATGGAGAAAAGAAAAATGAAAACGAGAAATATCACTATGGAGAAAAAGAAAGTTCTTATTTAGTTTTAAATTATGTACCTAGAATAAAAGAGGCATTTTAGGAAGAAACTTGCGTAGAGAAACAGTTTTCTAATGATATTAGTAATGTAAAGGGACAGTATTGCAACTTTTTAAATTAGATGGGGTCGCTTGCAAAAACATGTAAATTTCAAGGAACATTTTTCTCGTCAACCCATTTTCAAATTGTGAAACAGTATTTCTGTTATGCTCGCGGCTTAAGTCCTCGACTCTCTCGTATTTTAGATTTTGTGAAGATGAGAGACTAGGTTCATTTGCTGCATGAAAAAGAAATATGTTAAAATTGATCTCAAGATGCTCAGAGTAGGACCTAATTTATTGGCACAACACCTGAGGTGAGAATAATACGATGAAGTACTGAAACATGTCCTCACTTATAGAGAAACCGTAAATCTATCATACTCGCTGACTAGGTTGTTGGCTCGGACATATCCTACCAGATTCTTTGGGAGGACGAAAAACAGGAAATGAAGGACATCAAATAAATCTTCACAACCAGAAAACTATATAGAGAAAAGAACTTGTGTGTACCCGGTAAAGGGTAAATCCAACGAATACCTCGCCTCCCATGTTAGAAACAACAGATTTGAGTACTTGGAAAAGCGTTAAGAATTTACTCGATATTCTCATTAATATTGAAAGGATTCTGATTTATTCCAGTGCCCCAATAGTTGGTATTTCCTAGGACTGTACAAACAGAAGTCATTTGATGCACTTGCCCTCAAGCCTTCAACTACTGAGCAACATGAAACAAAGTCACACACTGTTCATACGGCTATTAAACTCTTGAGATTTTTTTTTTATTTCTTCTGAAGGATACTTCTTTCTGCGTGCTTGACAGAGCAAATCCTGTACAGGCTGGATCTCAGGGCGATTTCTCACAATGGTTATGCCATGTGCATAATATTGTTAACAGAAGGTAAACTTACGACCTTTGCGCAGTCTTGCCAAATCCAAATTTTATTGTTGCATTGCATCAAAGATCGGCTTTTGATCATAAAGAATGACAAGTCATTTGGCTCCACGTTTATACAATGGTTAATAGATAGGTCCCATGACTTCACTGATTGCCTAAACAGTAAAAACCAATTTGGCACCGAGGCTTCTCTTGACTGTGGACTGACTGGTGGCTGGTGACAATTGAGATTTAAGCCTGACCTTAACAAAAGACCTTTTTATCTGCCTTAATATGCTGACTTCTTATCTGAGTAAACATCTTTGCTCTTATTTTCACAGCCTTGGTAAGCTGGTGTTTCCTTGTGAGCGAGTTGATGCACGGTGGGGCAAGCTAGAGTGTGAACAGCGTGCATGTGATCTGCAAGGAATTACAACAAACTTTGGCAATGAAATACGTTAGTATGGTTGTTTAGGTATTCTAGTTTTCATATATTTAGAGGAACTATAATGTTAAAATCGTTGCGTATCAGTGACATGATTAGTCATTAATAAAAAACACAAATACCAGACCAGCTTGCAATTGGATTTTCTCTCTCTGTTTTTGCCTCTTATCCAGTACATTCTCAAAAATTTATCATGATTTTAGATGCCCACGCACCTTTTGTTGCCATAAGATTGATATTTTTTTGTCGATAGTCCTATTTCAGTGACAAGTCAGTTGTAGCGAGTATAATACCATGGGTATCAGGCATGGCGTTATCAAAATTGTATCTATTAAGTTAAATTAAACAAAACCCCTTCGGGTTGAACTTTAACATTGTGTGGTAAAATTTCACAACCAATATGTCCACATTACTGATATGTTAACCCTTGCATTGGAATTTATGTGGGATTATGACCCATTGGAGCGCCTCATGACATGTTATCAATCCATGCGGTATCGCAACCAATAGGAGCATATTTACCAACACAACCCGACATTTTCTCGGTAATGATATTGCTGTCCTTTTAGCTCGTCTCTGGACTTGGAGACGTGAGGATAACTGAATAAGCCTTAAGCAAGTAACTCTATATGCCAACTCCAAGTTTCCCCCTCATATGACATGTACAGATTTACAAGTTTAAGGCCTCATGTTGTTGGATTCTGTCCTTTTTTAATTGAAGGCTCAGCTTTTATTTGGATTAAGGTCAATTGTCCAGTATTAAACATATAATTTGCGGGTGATCTATTCCAACAGCAAACCAAGAGTTAAATTGTTGGATCAAGGACAGCCCTTATCGTTGCAAAATTATTGACTTTCTAATCAAATTCCACATATAATTTTATTTTCCCAGTGAAGCATTTCTCTTAAATGGTCCAGCACAAGTGAACGAGGAAGGGACTATGCAAAGGACAATGAACCAATCAACCAACTAAAGAGTGATATCTCAAAGCTTTCTCCATTTGCATATGCAGAGTCAGAAAAGGAAAAGAGAGCACTTTCTTTCTTATGCCATGCATTTGAATGAGTGAATGTAAGCCTAATCCCTCTCCCAACATTTCTCTGAATCAAACTGGGGGGGAGCATTTCATTAATGTGGAAATAAGTTGCCCTCCCCATCTGCTGATCTAGACAGATTATCCAGCTAAATTTCTGCTCCATACTATTTGATCTGAATTTACATTCTTCTAAGTCACATATATTGTCAACTACTCCATGTCACCTCCACACCCAAAAAAGGGGAACATGATACAGGGGAAAGAAAAGAAACTTATTTCCCTTACGCTGATGACTCAGCCTGGTTACCTCCTAGGTGAAGGTATTCAACTGTCCGATGTGGTGGAGCTTCACCAAATTTCAGAATGTAAGCAGTTTCATAAACAGGCCGGAGGGGCAAAATGACTTGCGCATCTAGATAGGCCTCGCAGGAGAAACACCAAACTGATAGATCACTGTTTCCAGAACGTTGACACAGGACATGAACATAAACCCCGAGAAAAGAATCAGAAACAGAAAATAGACAGCCCAGCCAAGAAAAAACTGAGGAAGAAACTTCCTAATACATACCTGTAGCTTAGTGCCAAACAATGATTTCTCTCTAGATGGTGTTCTAGCATATGCTTGTTCACAAAACGACTGCAAAGAACATCCTTACAGCCCAAGCACAACCAATTCTCGTCAGGATAGTGGCACCTTCAGACACAGTTATCGCATATAGTTATCAGAAGCATCATGTAGTATAATAAGTTAGAACTTCCCATTCAAGTAACCCATTCAAAGTTCAAGTACCATTACTAAAAGAGCTGTTGCTAGCATTAATCAATTATGTCGTAAATGAAACTTTTCAAGACTAATGAGTTAATCCTGTATACAACAACGCTGACTGTGGCAAGATAGAAATTTGAACCAACTTGGAAACTCGTATATGTTAAGTTACCATCTACCCTGAAAATGGGCTCGTGCTTAACAATATAGCATTCATGCAAATCAGATGCATTACTCCAAACTGTGATTCAAAGTCATTCCTTTTCATCACACAGTACCCAGTTTTGGGTCATTTCAAGCATCAATTTAAGGTTTTGTCAGAACTTACGAATACCCTATTTTCCTTAGTCCGGGTATCTTCAATTAGGGCTTTCATCTTCAAGCATACATATGAATATGTGAGCATATACTTAATATCAGAAGACCAATGCCTCACGTCGGAGGTTTATTTAATTAGTTCTAGTAACAGTACGAGGGTTTTCTTCTTGAAGCATGTCACATAAATTATGGAACATAAAACTGGGATAGGGTCTATAAGAAAGAGTGAAAGAGGTAGACCTGTTGCAAGGAGTGTCGGGAGTGGGGATATGGGTCAGATCCGAAGATAAAGAATCCAGGTGATCGCAGTGGGTCCGGGCTTCGACCCAACCCGATTCAGATCCGTATAGCAGTAAATCTTCTTCAACTTCTGCTATTGGCACTGACGACGAAGATGAAGGAGCTTCATTCGCCATCTTGATCGATCTTAGGGTTACTAAATCATAGAAGCCTCATGTGTTTGGTGGCCATCTTCTTTATCTGAACTTCAAGCCGACTCACGCGAGTTTTTTTTTTTATAAAATTAATTAATAATGAAGAAAGGGTGACTATAAAAATTAAGGATAAATTGTATAAAATTCCCTAATTTTTACACCCGGTTCTCACTTAAGACCTTGAGGTTTCAATTTAAACAATTAACACTCCAACGTTGAGAATTAGTTCCAATTAGATCCAAAATTATTTTTCCGTTTAAAAAGAGGTGGATGACCGTCCAGAATGAGGGGCATTCTAGGTAACCCATATTTGGTGGTCTCTCTCTCTCTCACACACACACACACTGAAACACAGACCCACCCACAGACGGTGGTGCACCCCTCTCCCCCATACCATTCCCTCTAAATGTGCACCCCCAGCACCTTCCCTAATCACACAGTGCACTCACATACTACACACACATAGAGGCACACACAGTCACGTACACAGGCACAGACACACAAGCCATTCACACACACAATTACGCACACACAACTCGGTGGCGCCGGTTACCGGCGAAGCACCATGACAACGCCTGACAACCCAACACAAGATCGCCAGAAGACGATTGGAATTAGATGGAAGAAAACGAATCACCGACGCCCTAAACTAAACTGCCGGCGACGAACATGGCAAAGACTGCCGCCGGCCAGCTGAGTAAAACACCAGAGATCTGCTAAGCAAACCCACCGCCGACCTGCTAAAGAAATCGACACTCACTGCATGCACCGAAAAATCAAGCTGTCAACGGGCAATGACCGCGAATCCAAATAAGGGAAGCAAAGCAGAGATTAAGGGTGAAACAATGAAATTTAGGACTCGATTGAGGTGGGTGGGAGGGGGCGAGGGATGCGATAGACATTATGTGTGCTGGTTGGGGGAGGGTGGGGAGCACCACTGTGTGTGGGTGGATCTATGCTTCAGTGTGTGTGTGTGTGTCAGAGAGAGAGAGAGACCACCAAATATGGGTTACCAAAAATGCCCCTCAAAGTGGACGGCTATCCACCTCTTTTTAAACGGAAAAATAGTTTTGGGTCCAATTAGAACCAATTCTCAATGTTGGGGTGTTAATTGTTTAAATTGAAACCTTAGGGTCTTAAGTGAGAACCGGGTGTAAATGTTAGGGGGTTTTATGCAATTTATCCAAAAATTAAAAACTAAAAGGGTGTACCTATTGTGTTTAACTACTGTTAACAAGGCTTGCTTTTTTCTCTTCATAACTTATGCATTGCCTGTTAAGACGTGAAATACCTCTAACACAAGAAAAATGTCCTCAGAAATGTTTTACACTAAAAGTGTTGTTAGCACCAAATTTGACATTTATAAAAGTAGTTTGACTGCTACAGACATGATTTTGGTGGTCTCGAAATAAACATCTTTTGCAAAATGTTTGTAAAAATGTTAAGGTATTTTTTTTTTGTGCAATAAAAGAAAAACATAAGAGGAAGCATGTAGTATGTTTTTATTATTGTTCAAAGCATAAGACAAAAATCCAAAAAGCCAGTTGTTTATAGTTGTTGAAAAATGTAAGTATATAAAGTGCATTAAAGGGTTGTTAAAATAATTTTAAACAAATACACCTTTCAAACGAGTCATAGAATAACTCCAAGGGGTGGTGGAGATGGCAAAGAGTCTCGAGGTGTGATCTCGAGTTTGAATCTCCAAACTGAGAGGGCCATATAAAATTACAGTTCTTCACACAAAAAACAAACAAGTCATAGAATATTGGTTGGGGGATAAATAGGTCAAAATGATGTCTTATGGGCACTGTGGGGAAGCTATGAAACTTTTTTAAAAAAAAAAACTGAAAACAATCTTTCAGGGTCGGGTAGGTCCTGGGCTTGGGTTGGATACGAGCTGTGTCGAGTTGGAACTTAGAACACGCTACGGCAGGTCAGTCTATCATCCGAAAAATGGTGGTCCAGCTCAACCCCTAACCCTGCCCTTAAGCTCGAGTTTGAATCATAAGGGTTATGCCCGGGTGTCACAAGCTGCCCCTTGACATCGAGCATTGCGCCTCTGCTGTAATATCCAATACCCTGTGGTGGGGCCGTGGACCGGGTAGTCACATCCGCGCCTGCCTAGCACGACGCCCTTGCACCCATCCAGAACAGCGCCCATGCGCCCTCCCAACAAGCCCCCATGCGCCCTCCCAACAAGCCCCCATGCGCCCTCCCAACAAGCCCCCATGTGTATTCGTAAGTTCCTCAAGTCTCACGCCCATGCGCCCCTCAAGCATAGTGCCCGTGCGCTAAAGATGTCAATGGGCCGGCCCAGCCAAGGCCCATCCGGCCTGCCGTGAAACCTGGCCTGGGCGGGGCCAGTGGGGCTGCAACAGGGCTGGGGCAGGCCAGGGAAATCTGGGCCAGTCCAAGCCCAGGCCCAATGGAAAAGAAAACAAAAGAAGACAGAAAAAGAAAAAGAAAAAGAAGACAGAAGAGAAACTGAACAAAAAAGACAGAACGGCAAAGCAGAGGCGGCCGCTCGAGGTACAACATCGTCGACAATAGCCCCAGTGAACGCCGACGGGGGCATCAACAAACCTCAACAGTATCAGGCGCTACCCGTTCGTGCAGTCCGACGGTGGCGTCAGCCAACGAAGCACCGATGACAGCCATGGCACACCGTCGGCAGCCACAACATAAACCGCCGGCGATGTGGGAGCAAAGCCCGCCAGCACCAGCGAAAGTCCGCGGCGGCATGGTGGAAGTGGAAGATCCAACTACGGTGGCCTCTACAGATGCCGACAGCAAAAGCCAGCGTCGTCTAATGCGGTCTCCCCAAATCCGACGTCAGTGACCAGCTTGCGCTGATCTCGAAGTGGTGGCCTCGGCAGCTTGCCCCGATCTCGATGTGGTGGCCTCGGTGAAGTCCTACGGCGGCAGGAGCGGCCTTGCGGCTACAAGATCCAGTGTTTGCTGTGGCAAAAGACGACGATTGGAAACGGCCGCAGCTCTGGCGAACGTTGACTGCGGCTCGGGCCAAAAGACTAAACTGTTGGATTTCAGCATATCCTTATAATCCTTCTATAATTACCTTTGCCGTTTTGTCACTGCGAAAATCGTAGATTCTAGCTTTGGGCTGATTCCCCAAGTATGCTAGTATCTTGCTATGCTTGCTTTTGGAGCCATGTGTTTCGTGTTACGCCTCATTGACATGATTTGCAATGTTTGATCTGGGACGACTGGCCGCTAAAAATTAATCGAACTGTAAGCTTTATGATGATTGCGTCTCATGAGGTTCTGCTGTCCTCTGCCTGAGGGAGTCAAAGATAGCAATGGTTGATGAGTACTAGTATATGTTCACTCGTGATCTGTGAGTAATAGTAGGATTGTCTCGTTTTCAATTCGTCGGGAACGAGAGTAGATAGGGGGCATGAGGAAATCAAGGAAATGAAAACAACGAGTCCTAAGAAAGAGGAATAGAATAGAACAGAACAGAAACTTCCGGTTGTTTTCTCTATTGATTATTGGCAATACGTTGTACAGGTACACCATATACTTGACTTACAGAGTTACTCACACTAAACAATTTCAGTTACTTGTTTCTTACAAGAGTCTTCACCCCTAGCTTGAAATTATTTCAATGTTGTTGATGGTGACAGGATATCCTGTGGAATCCCCTTTTGTTTCTCAAGTGAAAAGGTGTCGTCGCGTTCATTTTTGTCATCCTTAAAAATCTTTATCTACGTAGGGCAATTTGATGCTCCTGGCCTGCAAAATGTTTGCGCACAATGATTGTAGCTGTATACCGTGTTGCAGCCGTTATATTGTAGATTTGCTTCTTTCAAGTTAATGTTGTTGGTAGATGATATTACAAGAATTCTCCTTATAAATTTGTTGTTTTTGGCAGTCGGGTGTGCGGGTATTCGCATGGTATGATCAGAAAGTATGGGCTCATGTGCTGCAGGCAGTGTTTCCATAGTAACGCCAAGAACATTGGCTTCATTAAGGTAGATAACTAACTTCTTGAACTACCATTTTTTCTCAAACTGTGTATAGATAGGGCGTGAGTCGTTGCAGTGATTGTATTTTGCTGTTCTTTATTGTTTCCATGTTCATGTACCTTTTGAGGTGGTTGTGTTTGTAATCTCATTTATTTTATGTGTGGCAGTATCGCTGAAGAATTTATGCCGAAACTTTCCTATGAGAAGAAGATTTTACCCAAGTGTAATACAAGTAGCAGTTACGCAAAACTCGAGTTTAATTTGGAGGATAATTGATGTAGTTGGATGTCGCCGCTCATTCTAGTATATCATTTTGAGACACATTGGCTTTGTGGATGCTAATTTTACTTCTATCACTTGCTTTTTAAAGTATAGTATAACGAGTGAACGTGGCAGACGTGATGCTTGCGCATAAATAAAGTTAGTGATTTGAGTTTTATTAAAAAAAATCAAACATTTTGTATAAGTATTTATTATTACTTTTGGTAACATAAATTTTAAATTATGAAAACAAAACATGTCCTTATAAGTAGTTATTTACTATCTAAACTTTTTTTCCCCTCAAAAAAATACCTATAGAATGTCAAGTATTAACATTTTCTATAGGTTGTTATCGTGACACAAGCAATGTGTGCCTGTGCACAAATGAAGTTAGTATAAAAGCAAGCTTTACCTTTAAAATATTTTTTGATTATATATTTTATGAATTTTAAACCGCGCATGTGCAATATTAAAGTTGTTTGATTAAAGAATCAAGCATGATATATAAGTGTTTTGAAATTAGAAAATCAAACATGTCCTTAAGGTAATTATTTAATGTTTTTATTTTGTGTCTTTTATAAGAAATTTTGTATAGTATCAAGTGTCACCATTCTTAGAATGTCACTTGTTACCATTCTAAATTTATTTTATAATAAATTTTAATTTATGAAAATCAAACACGTTTTTACAGATAGTTGTTTTTACAGCATATGGGACATATCTATAACATGTTTTTACAGGTAGTTATAGATATGTACCATATGCTGTCTACGCCCTCTTTTCTTGCTTGGTAATGAAACCATTGCTCGCAGAAGCCGATTATGCGAACTCACTATCTTTTTCTCCTTCACATGAAGGGAGAAAAACACAAGAATGTCTGTTATCCTGATGACTGATACACTATGGACGACATCCAGTCCCTCCTCCCCATTCTTCGTTGAGTATTCACGGTCTGTTAGGTGCATTTTTCTTAGTAGACTACAATATGAGAAAAACAACATATTGATTCCTAAAAGTCGGGAGGTGGGGGTAAGGTTTAGGTCTAAAATAAGTTCCCATGTAATGATCAAAATCGCTCTAGCCGCTTCCTGAAGGTGACTAATTGTATCCCTTGGAGTATGGCGTAAAATTTTTACTTATAAGCTATATCCATGTCATTTCGTGGAAAATATTGGGCGGTTCGGGACCAATGTCCCTTGCCACCTAGAACCGTTGGGTACATTATAAAATAATCTCGTACCTCTCGTAGTTTTTTTTTTTATTTTTTATATCGCATCTGATCAATGGTCCTAGATGCAAGAACCATGCAATATTCACTCGTCATTGCCCATCAGATCTCTATGGCCTCCTTGGTCATCACCTTTCACGCTTCCATCAGCACCGATTTTCAGTGCACCCTTCCCTCCGTGACATCAACTCGTGTTGTTTTGAAATACACTTGCCTCCCTTAGCAAAAGCCAAGTCCAGTTCCTTGGCAAAGGTTTGTGCTGCTTCTCCAAGCCACTTTCAGTGTCTCGGTGAAGCAATTGGCAGGGTCTCATCCTTTAATATATCTGTTCGTATCTTTGTATAATCACATACATTTGTATGCGCTATTAATAACGACCATTATCTATAATTTAATACTACTCTTTGGCTCCATTTATTTGATTTGCACTGGAGTGGGTTGGTTCAATTGTGAAATGAAATTTGGAGTCTTCCGATGCTGAAAGTTGTGAGACATTTGAGACCAAGAGGCGGCAAATTTTATGTAGCTGGTCCTTCGGGCAAAAGAGCTCTATTGATAAATGTTAAAACCAATATATGTATATATTCGAAAAGCCTATTTCATCGTCGGTCCATTTAAATTTTAGCTGTGAAACCGTATCTCTAAATTTTCTAATAAGATTCTGAACTGCATCCTTAGAGACAAGTAGTGAGCTTGGATTTTGTTGTGACAAATTGTTCAACTAAATGAGAAAGCAACAATTAGGAAAAGGCTAGAAAGGGTTGAAACACGATCATTCTTTCAAGTTTGTGATCATTTGGAAAGCAGGCTATCTAATTCTGTTGGTTATCAAACATCACTTTAGTTCTCTGTGCGTTGTGTGTGTTACGTTCAAACAAATTATCCCATCGAGTGTACCTTAATTCACACGGCCTCCAAATCTCGTCATCATTTCTTGATAGAACTTAGCTGAACTCCGAGCGAGTACTTTTTAACCACTTCTTGGACATATTTAATTGCTGAATCAGTTTGAGTTTTAATCAAATCCTAGCTTTTTTGTCAGTTAGGTTGTCAAATGAATCATTTTTTGGCCATCGATGATTGATCACTGTTCTGCTTCGTGGGTGTCTCCCAATTACGGAGTATTTTACAAGAAAGCAACGTTCAGAGTGATTGAAACTGTTTCTATAGATTCAACTTTTCTGTGCAAACTAAGTTCATTTCTAGGATTCACTGAATCTACTATTATTGTTTTTCGCATGAATATAATACGTCTGTCTTTTCTAGTTTTTTCATGAATCTGAAACTTGATTTCTTAAGTTTGACTTAAAGCTCTTAGATTCGATGTTAGATCTTGGCACAGCACGACCTACGAAGGGCCAATATACTATTGTCACATACGCCAAATTTGATTTAAGCTACTCTCAACCTCGTCATTCGGGAAACATCTTCTAAACAACAGTGATAGAGATGACGCGGTGTAATTAAATGATGAGATTTAATAACATAAAAAATTCTTAGATAATACAATAAGGGATTAAAACTTACTGTTATTTTCTCGTCCCATATGTTATTGTTAACGTCATCAACGTCAAAGTTAAAAATATATATATAAATCTCTCATTATTGGGACGTGTAATTAGAAGCCAGAGAAATATATGGATATTTGGGCAATTGTTGGTACGAGTACATGCAAATGCATTAGGAATGAAATGTAGTCATTTGCACCCTGTCAAAGCATACAGGTGCAAAGTTTCCATGAACAGGCCACACTAAGCAGCAGTAGTGAAGAAGAATCACGGGACAGCACGAGCTGTATTTATACAAACGTGGTCCAAAGGGACGATATCTCTGTTCTCCCATGTGAATTCTCATAAACAAATCCGTGTGTAAGTCCCCCTCCAACACCCCCTTCCCTTCTCTTTCACACACACACACACACACAGAGGGTATGCAGTACTAAGCAGTCTCCGTTTGGTTCCCTTCGACGTATTAAAGAGAAAATAAAGAAGAAAGACAAAGAAAGCTCCCATTTTTACAGATAATGTAGTACTCCGTATTATAGATAAAAATTACGCGCCGTCAACTTCTCAAAATGCCCATTTGGAATTTTCGAAATTTGAGGATAACGCATTGGAGAACGGTTGTCATATTCTTGAAAGAAGGTCCAATCGAAGAAAATACAAAAACCAGGTGGCCTAAGTTTTTGGCCTTTTAAGTTGCATCTAGCGAGTAAATAAGAAATTCCAATGTTTGGGAATGGGGCAGGCGGAGCACGCAAGAGAAACAAAGAAAAGGTGATGGAATTGCGTTACAAGCAAGGGAATTGAAAGATACCAATTGATGGGATGGGGCATCCTATATTCGCTGTAATTAGATTACCAAAACTTGGTTATAGCTTAGCTTGCAATTATTACAAGGTAATGCTGTCTTTAGATTATGCGACTGTCTCATGGAGAAGCCAGGATTCATTGCATTCCGCCCCCAGGTAACTTCTTGTCCATCAATAGCTTCAAACGTAACCCATACATACTTCTGTCTTCACTTTTTCTTCTCTCTGGTTAAGAGTCCTTTTCTTCTTCTTTATGTGTGCTTGTGCGTGTCTATGTCTTAGGGGAGCTTGCTCTCGCTTACGTTCTTGATTGATCTTTGTTCTTCTCACCTATTTATGAAGCAGTAAATACATCACTTTCTCCCTTTTATTTTCACCAAATGTCATGTTTTGCAAGAGCACGCGTAATCGGATAATGAAGCGAGTATTTACAAGGACTAAGTACTCGAATAACTATTACTTGAACCTTTAATCAAATTGGTTTCACGTTACGCAACGTCGGAAGGAATCTGTGTCTTTGCCATTGGGCTATCATAAAGTTTCTACCCAGTTGAACAAAATTTGTAGGCGTTTCTAATGCATCCAAAAACAGAATAAGTGGTCGAGCAAAGAGCAAATATTGCGTTGTGTTAGATCACTGGTCATGATTATTTAAGACTATTGAAGCAGGGTAGACTCGTACCGTAAAAAAAGAGGTTAAAGAAGGTAAAGAGTTAATATTATACAATATCTGACTAATAAGATAAAATAACTATTCCATAGTGGCATGATCCTGGCTACTACAAGTTAATAAAATCTTGAGGCACGAGGCACCTTTTTGTTTTGCCCCAAAGAGGTCTAGTATTAATTTTCAATTGACACAAGTCACAGTCTTCTAAATTACCTTGATTCTAGTATATACAAGTTGTAAACCTCTTAGAAGGCTCTGGAGCAAACAACATTCTTGACCCCATAAAATGGCATAGTCATATGGGATTGGTCATATATAGAGTTGTACATGTTTGTTAAACTAATTACACTCACACGTTTAAGTAATCTTTTCAAACTTTTATTAGGCATCTATGGCCCTCATAACACTATCACGAGTTTGAGCAAATTTTCAAAGCTACTAGCAACTCTTTTGACAAAGTTTTTTTTTTTCCTTTTCCTTAGTAGATGCGATGATTATTAATGTTCTTTGAGAGAATCATACCGGATGGTCTGCAATCCAAATTGAATTGGCTCATCTTACGTCTGTAAGTCATAAAACTATTACTCAATTTGAGAATTTCTTGCCAATGTCTATTGAACCACATGTTCGGTTCTTTTAGTCCATCTACAGTCGCAAGATATTAAACTTTTGATGAGCCGTTCAACGTCATCGATGATTCGTCCACCTATAGCATATTGATTCGTGCCTTCTCCGGCTTTGATCACATTCATTGAATCTACTTGTAGCATTATGTCTCTTTACAATGCTCTAATCAAGGAGACAAGCAACTTACACCGGTGAAAGCACTAGATTAAGAAGACAAGCAAGTAACATACACCCAAATGGTTTACAAAAGTTGTGGTCAAAGATAGTCAACAGAGCCCTCCCAGGAAGAAAAGATAATAAAAATACGCAATTGACCCACAACTCACCACGACTATATATATAAGTTATGAAAAACTCTAATTTGGTTAGCGTAACGTCTCTCCAAAGATTCACAATACCCCAAACACACCTCAAAGATTGTTGTACGAACACCATTTTTGCTATTTGCTTCCAAATCTCACCTCTCCACCAACTCTCCCTTCTCCCTGCACTGTCACCACCTCTCTATTCTCGCCCGAGAAAATAGGCACTCCGTCACTTCTTTTAACGCATTATTTCAAGAAATGTGGAATCTTTCAAACACCATTATGGGGTTTTGAGCTACACTGCAATTTCTTGATCTCTTTGCAGGGTTTGGCAAATCAAAGGCCCAGTGAGTTTTCTGGGTAGCTGTGTGCTTCAACATACAATGTGAGGCTGAGCCCTCAATTTTGTGATGATGGTGGCCGCTCTTTCTGTTGAAACCCCACAAAACCCAGTTAGAAGACCACCATTGTTGCCCGCAGAGAAAGACAATGGGCCCAAATCAAGACCCAAATCGAGGCAGGTCTCTTCAAGGTACTTGTCTCCTTCTCCTTCTCCTTCCACTTCCAATTCCAACTCGAATTCAACTTCATCATCTTCTTCCTCAAGAAGATGTCCATCTCCTTTAGTTTCAAGAAACTCAACACCCATTTCAAATGCCCCAAATTCGCTCCCAAAACGGTCCGTATCCGTGGACCGGAGGCGGCCCGTGGTTTCAAAAACCCTAAATCCGGATCTTGGCTTGAAACCTGGCAATGCCGGTGAGGTTTCAGCTGCCACGAGGCTTCTGGTCACCTCTACTAGGAGTTTATCAGTATCATTTCAAGGGGAAGCGTTTTCACTTCCGATTAGCAAGACCAAAGTGGCGCCGCCTCCGCCGTCACCTAATTTGAGTAATGCGAGGAAGGGTACACCTGAGAGGAGGAGGAATGGGATCCCATCACGAGGTGGGGGAGATCAGGTGGAGAATTCAAAGCCGATTGATCAGCACAGATGGCCCAGTAGGACCAGACAAGCGAATACACTGTGTAGGAGTTTAGATTGCACTGGTGACAGGAATAAGTTGATTGGATCTGGGAATGTGATTAGGGCTTTGCAGCAGTCTATGAATGCTGAGAGTAGGCGGGCGTCACTTGATGGTAGGTTGAGTCTTGATCTGGGCAATGCTGAGCAGTTGAAGACTACTCAACATGCCGCAGACGGGAATTCAGTTAATGAGTCAGCCGTGCCGTCTGATCTCACTGCATCAGATACAGATAGTATTTCTTCAGGTAGTAGCAATTCGGGGGTGCAAGAATGCGGTGGGGCAGCTCACACGCGAAATGTGCCACGCGGCATTGTTGTTTCTGCAAGGTTTTGGCAAGAAACAAATAGCCGGTTGAGGAGGTTGCAGGATCCGGGTTCACCGTTGTCTACGAGTCCTGGGTCGAAAATGATAGTTCCACCCAAGTTTGGTCAGCCAAAAAAGTTTGCAAGTGATAATCCGTTATCATCACCACGGACAATGTCATCGCCTGTTAGGGGAGGCGTTAGGCCTGCATCACCCAGTAAGCTCATGACTTCCGTGGCATCATCGCCTTCGAGGGGAATGCTCAGTCCATCTCGGGTCAGGAATTCAGTTACTGGCACAATAGCTTGTAACTTTAGTGAGACACCTTCAGTTCTTAGTTTTGCTGTTGACGTTCGAAGGGGCAAGGTGGGGGAAAACCGTATTGTCAATGCACATTTGTTGAGGCTTCTTTATAACCGCCATTTGCAGTGGCGTTTTGTCAATGCCAGATCAGAAGCAGCCTTGTTGGTTCAGAAACGCAGTGCGGAGGTATGATATGTAAACTTAATGCTCTATTGTTTTATATGTTAATATTTTACGCTATGTAGACCTCTATCGTTCGGTTGGTATGCTACTAATTAGTTCCCTCACCTCGGATGGTGCTTATTGAGGTTTGTGTTAAAGGCTAAAGATAATAGCTAGTGATCACGAAACTGCCAAAAAGATCTTTCGTCTTTTGTTGAGGTGTAATCCGGCATATGAAAATTTTGTATATTGACAAATTTCAAAGCTTGGTATAATTTGTGCAAGTGGAGTTTTCTGAGTTATACTTTAGGTAAATGTTAGTTTGGTTTGGTCCGTTTGGATTAGTGGAAAGGTAGAGTCTTTGAGATAATGGAAGAGCTGAGCTAATAGCTAGTACAAGAGCTTGAATCCTTGGCGGCTCTTGCGATAGTCCACTTTTCATAGGAGAAGTTTGATTTAGAAATTAAATGGATTGAAGTCCTTCTATCCAGAACGTATCTCCAAGGAAATTTTAGAGGACAATAACAGAACTAAACTTCATTAAAAGCATTACTTGATAGGAGAGACTTTTGGTCCTTTTTTCTGTTATCTCTCAGTTTTGTGGGTATTAGATAGATTTGAAGTCTGTAGGCAATGAGCCCATATTTACATTACCGACAGTGGTGGAGAGGAAATCATGATGCTTGGAATTAAGGTTTCTTGTTTTTTATGGGGTTGGGTTCAAACATACAGTTTCAACACCATGACATTCCTAAACATGTAGTGTGTGTTCTCTGAACTAGATAGTTAGGGGTTGAATTGTATTGCCTTACATTACATGTTTGAAGTTGGATTATCCCTGCCAAGTGCTAAGCAAGTTAAGTTGAATAAAGTCCCCCCCCCCCCCCCCCCCCCGCCCGACGTCCCTACTATGCATATCAGCATATTTCTGACAATACTTTGCATATTTTGACCTTCCGTGGATTTTTCTCCATTCTTTAACCTGTTTACCCCTTATACAGTCTGCCATGATATCTCTGGTTGAACACAGTAAACGACATTGAGTTATATTTTGGTGTCAAGGTGATGCTTATTGATATCGCATATGTGTCTTCAGTAAGAGAGCTAAACGTTTCCTTTGTACCAGAAAAATCTGTGGAATGCATGGATAACAATCTCAGATCTACGCGATTCAGTCACCAAAAAAAGACACAGGTTACAATTGCTGAAGCAAAAGTTGAAGCTAGCCTCCATTCTTAAGGGACAAGTAAGATTTATTGATGGACCTTTTGTGTGGAAATTTCTCTATTTAGCTCCTTTAAAAATTTGTCCTCCTATACAAACACGTATAAGCAGTTTTCAGTACCAGAACACTTAAAACTTATCAGCTCGCCCACTGTCATAGAGACGTAGACCACCATGTTTTAAAGAAAGTTGCTTCATTTCAATTGGTGAGATAACTTGCATAAAAACTTCTTTACTACTTCAAATAGTATATAGGTTGTGCCTTAAGTACTAGGATATTATAGTATATAAAAGTTGTTTCCAGAAAAAAGTTCAATCGCAAAATGCTTCGGTTTCTATACAGCCAAAAACTTATACAGGGCATACAATTACAGTTAAATATATAAGTTCCGGTGACAAGTTTAGTAGCCAAAATGCTTCAGCATTTGTAGATTGAACTAAGTCACATAACCAGGCTTATCAATCTCCAAATAAAGCACATGTAACTGGAATATCATCGCTTGTTGCTATTATAGTGTGAATATGTATTTTACTGATCTGATGGAGTGATAATATCATGACATATGTAATGTAAGGCTTTCTTTTCTTCGGACAATTAAGGGTGGACCAGATCCTTATTCAAGTTTATCTTGCAAGTTGAAAATTGTATCTACTTGGGAGGTATCCAGCTTGAGTTTACTTTGATTAGGGAAGTTCCAATATCTTTGCAGGTGCTACTTGAAAATCATCTAACCATCCAAAATGCTTTGCCGTGTACATCCTCATGAAGTACCCTACTTTTCACAAAGATTCAAATTCATAAAGTTGACAAGTAACGTAATTTTGAACTTCTCCAATATACAAAATTTATCGGCGATTCATCTATTTGCTTTTGTATCAACTCGCCTATTATTTATTGTGTCTATATATGGCTACCAAAGGTACCGTAAGACATTTGGATTCTTTATTGTTTCAGAAAGAGGCATGTCTAGGTCCAAAATAAAAAGAATATTAAACATCTAAAGAAAAGGAAAGGAAAAAGATGAGACAAAGGGCAACAAGGGAACAAATTTGTTGAAGAAACAATGAGCTGTCAAAGTATAAAAGAATACTCAAGGCCGCATATCCTGCTTGAGGAGACTCCAATTTACAGGATGTTTGCCCTGTATATATGATATACGAAGCCGTTTAGATTTAATTGGTGGGATTCTTACAATCAAATCCTTTTTGGCAGGACTTCAACTTCCCTTTTCACACAATTCTTCAATTAGAAGCTAGGAATCATGAGATGTGAACGTAAACCATCTTTATTATGTGATAAGTTTAATCTCCTAATTGAAGTTATGCCAAAAGGAAACACCCTTAAACATATTATGCCGCTGTAGCTTGCAATTATACCAAACTTTTCTGCAATTACATCATCATGCTCATAAAGAAGAATGGTTAGAGTCATTATATGCTTACTCTACCGTTCGAGCTTGTTGTGAAAGAATACGGGCTGTACAATTCTATACTTTCGTTAGAGATCTGCTGAAGTTATTTGCTCCAATGAAAACTTGGGCTTGCTAAAAAAGAATGAATTGATTTGAGTCGTTGATGGACTAGCTGGTGGATGGATGCCGGTTTGTGGTAATAGTTGGATAGCACAGCGGGATTTAATTGTTGTAGGGAAAATTTTTAACAGGATTCTGGGGTTGAATCTCTATGTGGCTTCCCTGTAAAATTACTGATGATGTATACGTTGATTTTCTCCACGTCCTGGGGTTTGTTTGTTAGGAATTGCCATGTCATACACCTCATTTGGTTCTTAACGCCGCGACATTTTCCACAACCGTTTAGTCCAAAAGTGTTGTTCATACTACATGGTTGCCTTTTTCTTTTTTAATGTTGTGGAACTTGAGGTATTCAAATGTTTTCCTTTTGGATGTGTATGTAAGTTACTTCGGCTACCAATCCAAGTAGATTGTGGTTGTGGTCATTTCAGGGGGTCCTTGATGTCTCTAGAGTAGCTTGGGAGCCAAACGGTCAGATGTTTACCTTCTCCTAGTAAAATTATGACTTATGAGAGATATAGCAGCTTGTGTGTAATTTCCTTACTAAATGAAGTGCTGGGGCCTCTGAGGGGAGCTTTGTGTTTTGTGTGATGCAAAATGTCCTGAGATCCTCAAAGTTACAAGTGAAATTCTAGACTTTTCTTCTCTCTCCACATCTTTACTCTTCTTTTGCAATTTCTTGTCAACTCCTATTTTACCCCTAAAACTCTACTTTTGTTAAGCTCCATTCCTTCTCTATCAGAAGTCTTTCTTAGCACCCTGATTACCATCTAGATACCCTAAAGGTTTATGGTCCAGCATTCCATCAGCATAATCTTTTAACTACTGGATCCTTAAAAATCCTCGACAGGTTACAATTCCATCCTCAAAGAAGCAAGCTCTCTGCCCTTATGAAACAATGATTCCCATTAATTGTTGGAGCTGGGCTTCTGGGAGCGTGTTCCCTAGATATTTTAGCAGTGGAATGTAATCTTGGGTCAGATAATGAAATAATTAGAGGAATTCAGACCATTGGATTTTTCTGTCAATATTGGTTCGTGTTATCATCTGTTTATCGGCTTTTAAAGAATTTCATGTGTATAATTTCTTTTCTCTGAGAAGTATTTATGTTGAATCAACCTCATTTTAAAATTTTGTTCTGTTGGCAAATGTATAGATGAGCTGTTTGGAAGGTTGGGCTTCTTTTGATCAAGACCATTCCATCTCGTTGCTTGGAGCAATAGAAGCTTTAAAAGCTAGCACTCTTCGGCTACCCGTTGGCGGAGGAGCAATTGTACGTGTGTTTTGGAGATTATCTTATGTTTCTTGGACTTGTCTCAAGTGCTCAACTGATTCTCACAAAGGAATTTGTCTTAGTGACATTGACTTTGATCTTAACAGGCTGACATCCAAAGTATGAAGGAAGCTATTAGCTCAGCACTTGATGTCATGCAATCAATGGCCTCCTCAATATATTTACATTTGTCGAAGGTATTCCTATTGCTTAGTCTAGGGCCTTGTTACTCTTTATGGTTTACTAATATGCACTGTGAACTTTGTATATTTTGTGCTGGCAAACAATAGACTCCCATTCTACTACCACGGAACCTGCATTGGTTTTTAATATTATGTATATGCTTGTTAGATTTCTTAAACATATTTGCAGCATTAGTGACTCATCTTATAGTCTCTGTATTTGAACCAAGTAGTCAGATCTACATAGTACCGTGTTGTTCAGCTGGTCCATTGGCAAGACTATAAGTTTCTTCACAATGAATGGTCAGACTTGTGTGATGGAAGCAATTGTTTGACATCACTGACTAGAGGTTCTTGAAGTAGGAGTTAGCGAGTTTTTCCCCTTGCGGATTCTTGGTTTCTTTCAGTTTCTTGCACATGCATGGTAACATCGCGTGGGGGGCTTCACTCCCTTCCGGGTGCCAGGCGTGGGGCGGGTTGGGGTGGAGGGGCCCTTCTTTCTCCCTGACTTACATAGAGTTTGATTGCACAAGCAGTCGGGAAGTTGACAAACAAATCCAATTTTTGGATGTTGGACCTTTGCATCATGGTACCATCTATCTATCAAGCCTGTATGTAATGGTCTGACCTTTCTTCGTATTCAATCTTGCAAAATCAATGCTGGGAATTCTATTTTGCTGTTGCCAAGTGTTTAAACCCTTGGCCAAGAAGCACAATTATCCCTGGCCAAGAAGCCAGTGAAGTGGGAATCCACTCTAGGTTGTTGAACTCCAAGGGAATCTTGTAAATGGGTGTTACTCCTGTCTCATGATGTTGTGTTGCAACTTGCAACAGTGGAGGAATTCACTTGAGGATTTTACTCCTGCTTGTTATAGGTCACAGACTGCATGGCTTCATATGCAGCGTTCTGATCATTCTTCGAGGCACAACCAGGACTGGTGGGGGCCACTGGGGCAATGCTTTTTATGTCGCTCTGCTTTGCCCCCTTCATTATGCAACTTCCGATTTCACTCACATAAACTCCCCAGTCTTCTTGCTACGTTTGGGTTTGACGTCTCCCCAACTACCTCATCAGAAAGTTGTATCGGCATGCACTTGCAACAATTCTAAGAATGTCTAGAGCTTATAAGTTCACTTTATTTTCTTCTTCTAATTTTTGGGTTTCACTAGGGAATTGGAGCTTATAATTTTCATTAAACACTGAACGTATCTTTTTTCTAACGCTGCTTGTAATTTTCAGGTGGAGGAAGTAAACTCTTTGGTGGCCGAACTGGCAAAAGTTGCTTCTAAAGAGCGGGGATCACTCGAACATTGCAAAGAAATCTTATCCCTGTTAGCAGCCATGCAGGTAAGTGCTGCCAACCCGGTTTGTCTTCCTACAAACTATATCCCACTTCATCCACTGATCACATGTGCCTCACTCTCCCCGGTTACCCTTCCTGTTTCCACTTCTTTGCCAGGTTAAGGACTGTAGTTTGAGAACGCATAGGTTACAACTTAATCGCGTTCCATCAACCTGACAACACGTGTGTACAACTGATCTTGTCTGACCATCCACATGATAATGCTAACAATACACCAATCTTTTCAACCTAACGAAGGCGCCACCACCGGAGGCAATAAGAATGGACAGAAGGGCTGAGTTTTGGCTTCCCATATGTCATTTTTGGAAACCCAATGGTCTTATCTATTGGTATCTTTGTATCCAAAGGTTACAGGAAAATGGTCTTCATTCTCTTGCTAATTAGCTGTATACGAGCACTTCTTTCCTATCTTCGAGGAAAAAGCAAGTCTGATGTATCTGTATATATGTAATATTCTGACTGTTGTCAAGATGTTCTTGGAAATTTTCCTGGTTTCATTGTAGCAATCCACCACGCCGTATTCAGTCGTCCATTTAAGGAACAGTCCCATGTTCACTCCCGTAAACTCGCGGATCACTTGTTGTAAAAATGTTTACCAGCACTATCCACTATAACTTTAATTCTAGGTGTAGCTGGTGCAGTTTCATGGCAGTATGAGACATTCAGGCCTAGTTATGTGGATCCTTTGTTTCCATTTTAAATTTATCATCAATGCCATTCTCAGTTTCTAACTATTTGCATCTCCCTTTTTACATTTCAGAAATTTTGAAAAGCTATGGACCTGACTTTTAGGGGGAGAATTTTTTGGTGTATTAAGTGGAGCTGAGAGACAAGTATTTCTCGCATAAGCTTTACTCGTAAGAGTAAGGATTAATTAAACTTGGCGTTACTGAAGTTTGTTCTTATTAGGGTCGCCTATAGCTAAGTTCAAAAATAAGACGAGTACAACAAAAACAAACTTCAGCCGTATCGGGTGTAGCAAGAGGTGGGTTATGTTCCTACTTACTTTGATTCTGCTTCCTCGTTATCAAATAGCTAAAAGTAATGAATGGAATACGGGCAGAGAAAGAAGACTAGTATATGAACGTTGGCTAGTCTTGTCTTGTTCTAGTTGCCCTGCTTTCGAAATGAACTGAAATCATCTAAACTATAATGAAAATTAGATGCCAAGGTCCAAAGGCAACTCCCTCATTCATCTTGTAGGCAAAAAACCAAAGCATTTAGGTTATAATGCCCATGAACTGTTGGGAAAACACAAAGTCAACAGTATAAGGCGCCCCATAGCTCGAACGATGAACGTTGTCGCACTAGTTGATCTTGTTGACAACCGCAATTTAAGCCCAGCTTACGTTTCCAGATTCTACAAAAAGGCAAATAAATACTTCCACAACTTCCAATCCTCGGTAAAATCCAAAACAAACAACATACAGTTTTTGTTTTTTCCTCGTAGGATTCTAAAAATATACATCACATGGGTTTCTAAGAATGTATAGGTTAAAGTGCAGGATTGAGGATCAACATCTCTGGGCTCACGTTAGCGGGAAGAAACAGTAAACGCGACAACCTTAATTTAAGGCCGAAAGGCCCCAAAATGCACCAGTCTACAATTAAAAGCACAAAAAGTGAAAAAACTAGAACCCAACATTTGTAACCCTCGACAACAAAATTAAATATGCTAATACCCTGCTCGGTAGCGAGGAGCCCAACAAGGCTCAAAAAGACACAGAAAACCCCGAATTCAGAAAGCCACCCGATCCACATAATTGCCAAGCCCCACATATGGCTGGACTCAACCTCCAAAGATCGGATAATTGAGAAAAAGTCCAATCGATCGATATTCGATAAGAATGTAATTGACCTGATAAGCTTACGCAGCTATCGCAGTACAATAAAAACGCGTTTCTTCCACCCGTCTTGATGAAACTCCATATGTTACATAACAAGTCCAAAGTAGCGTATTAATGTCAATTTAATAGCTTCTTTTTTTACAGAAGGTACTACTCCCTCCCTCCTAAAGAAAATATATCATATTTTCTTTTTGGACAAATTAGAACAAAAACAAAATATGGTTGTTCATGTCATTCCGCTGTTTGAAGATATTTGGGGGAGAGGAATTAAAACTTGAGAAGACAAAGAGCACTTGGTAAGTGGGGGCCAGGCCAAAGGATGGGGCGGGGTCCATGGCGAGGTGCATACGCAGCGACGCACAGCAGTTTGGAACTTTGGAATCGGAAAGAAGTGGGCCCCGCCCGCCTCTTCCACAACTTGATCAAATTTCAATTTTGCGGAAGAAGGAGTCGCCTTATTGGCTCTTTTGGTGGCCCTTTCGGGTTGCAAAGGCGCGAAGAGAGGAGAGGGCAGAGAAAACAAAGGCAAACATAAACAAAGGGGCAATCTAAGATATTTGATGCTGATCGCTGCAATAAGCCACCCCACCATCCACCACCTTTGGATGAATGGATAATGCATTACCTTGGGCCCGCCACCTACTCCCCTCCCCTCCCCTCCCCGGAACCATATGACGTGACACAATAGACGGATGTGAGTCAATTTCACGAGAACGAAATAAGTAATCGTTCATTTTATTGCTTTTATATTTTACTTTATGCTCGTCATTTTCGTATTCAGTTAAGAAATATGATTCTCTATTTTTAACAGTTTGACAAAAAAAATATAAAAATCAGCTACTTCTCTATGATAATGAGTGAGCGACAAGTGTTTTCATATTTTCATACTATTTGTTGTGTGAGATTTTTTTCAAAGCAAGAGCAGGGTATGGTAAGTGTAAACGCTCATCATTGCAACTATGAAAAATAGTAAAAGAACAAGGTCTAGAATTTACAGTTTTCTTGTTTATGTATCAATTTAAACGTAAATATATGTCACCCTTCTATGCGATAAGTTTGGAAACTTGCAAAGGTTTTAATATTCTAAAGTAACACGATAGGCAGTAAACTGAATTCATATCTAAGCCGAAAGCTTAGAATTATTGAACTTGGCGACTCTTTACATACTCAAAGGCCAATGTTCTTTATTCGGCAAGCCCATCACCGTACACCATTACCCCCTTGAGAGTCTCTTTCCGTTCTCGAACTCTCCATTGCCATACTTCTGCTCTTTTCTTTGGTGGTGTTGTTTAATATTCCCAAGGGGACATAGTCCGTTCGAGCGAACACAGTCATTATAGAGCTCAAGTACGAGTGCTTTTTTGGAAGACATTGCACATAATGAATTTCCGAGTTCTTTTTATAAAATTTGACTTTTTGACAAATTGCGAGCAAGACAAATTCAAAAACTCCACCATTTGGGTCATAAATAAATTATGCTACTGAACATCAAATTTTAAGATATGATTACTTTTTGTAATTGCACTGCAATTTAAATAATTTGTTAGTATGAAAATTGAAACTAACCGATTTATCTATCTCTGGGCATCCGATATTTCTCCCACGGTTGAGCAAAGAAAATTACTTCTTTATATATTTATTGAAAGTCATAGTAATAATGTAGCTGATGACTTTCCTCTGTCCCTCTCTCTGTGTCTCTCCCCTCTCTGATCAAAAGTGAGAACTCCAGTGTCCCGGAAACTTCAAAAACTTCGCCGGCTGAGTTTCTATGGCGAAATATCTCACATCAAAAAAGAAAAAAAAAACTCGGATAAATTAAAAGGAAACATGAAAAAAGCTCTCTCATATCAAAAGAACAGTCTCAGAAGCTTTGTTTCGCCATGCCCTTGAAGGAAACTCTGGTGGCGCGCCGAACCGCTCTCCAGCGACGTCGTATCGGATTCATCTGAGTTCATCGACGGCGTCGCCGCCCGCCGCTTCACCCTACCGCCGGCCGTCATTCTCCCCGGCAGACCGGAGGTTAGCCCCAGGTCGAGATCGTCCGGCTGTTCTCCCGCCGCACGGGCCTTAGACCGTCGTGAATCCAGATCCTGCGATCCGAAGAAGTCCACGTGCCCCTCGTCAGATTCCGGCGCCGGAGATCCGCCTACGATCTCCGGCATCGCACGCACCACTCCACCTCGGAGCACCGTCTCCACCGCCGACTGACACACGGGCCAGTTCCCCGTCCACAGCAGCCCGATGGCTCCGCTCACCGGATTCACCGTCCGTCCGCACGCTTCAAACAACAACGACTGAAACAAAGCTGCAGCGCACAAATGACAGACCAATTAATCTCATCACAACGAAAGCCTTAAAAGCGTTATAGTACACTCGCTTGCCAAAAGCAGAACGGGGCTCGAACTGGCCGACGGAAGTAAATCGATAATTACCTGGTCGTTGGGACTCGGGGACGGCGGAGATGAAGGACATGAGGCCAGCACGGCCGAAGAACTTGGCGACAAAGATGGTGGCGTTAGCTTGGGCCTGAGGGCTCTCGATGCCCTGCAAACTCTGCCTGAGAACGCAGTTGTCATTGCAGCCCTTTCGAAGAACTCGGCAGCCGTTGCAGCTCATATCCGGATCATGTGACGTCAGATGCCGGCAAAGAATGACGATAAGGGCGAAGAGAAGACCGGTGTCTAAAGTGGAAACGAGGGCCGAGGAGGAGTCGTTGAAGAGAGAGAAGGGGGAGAGATATATAGATATAGAGCGGGGGGGGGGGGGGGGGGATGCAAAGTTGCCATGTGGTTGAATTAGTGTGGGGAATTATTGTTTGAAGGGAAGTAACCGCGGTTGAGTTGAAAAGCTGACTGCGGTGGTTAAGAGGGGGAGGTTTAGGTTTGTGGAGTAAGGGTTTGGTGGAGAGGACAAAAGTGACACATTGGGGTTAGTGAGTGAATGGGGTGCGTCCGTGCGTGTACAAAGAGTGGGGCGGGGGGGTTCCAAAGTGTTGGGCGAGAGCGGCTCCGTGTCTCAGCAAACTGGGTGGGTTTGGGTTCTCCTCCACTGTCTTGGGATTCTCTTGCTTTCTTGAAAAGTATCTTTCTGCCCATCCTTTGGTTTTTGGACTCGGTCTTGCTCGTGACGTTGGCGCGTGGATGCTCTACTAACCGGTCGAAATGCACCAACTATATGCGCTCCCGTCATACGCGCTTGTGTCTAGTTCACGTATTTGTTAATACGATTACGCCGTTACATTCCTTGTGAGGTTGTTCAAGACAGCTCAATATTTCTTTTCGTACGTAAACATTTGTGTTTTGATAGTCTTGAACACAGAGTGATCGTTCGCCTTTAGCATGCTTTTCTAGAACGATGTTTGTTTTCTCTTACGAAAAGAGTAAATATCGAACCAGATTTGAAAATCGAAAAAAATTGTTGTGTCCATGATCCTGGTCCCCATAAGATTTTCATAGAACGTAGAATTACAAGAGACACTCAAATTCGTAGTATCACGAGAGACGACATAGTGTACGATATTAATCTTTGTAGCAAGAACATATTTGACGTAGAATCATTAGAGACATGCAAGTTGGTAGAGCGTCGGGGAGAGTAATTTCTTGAAGTTAACACCTGCTAGAATAAGTACGGCTCCTGTACTCCAAAAGGTTTCCTGAACATTGTGATTCTTTATGTCAATTGCCCTTTCGCGAGCATGTGAAGTCTTCTTGTTTCGTGCTAGCATTGAGGTGAGTCGCTCTTTACTTTGATAAAAGGGCCTTCCAACTCATACAAGTGTATATAAACTAAAGTTGAAACTCCGCTTCAAATATAGTAGAAGGCAGTGGAATTTAAGATAGGCCAATAGTATATGAATCATCAATCATATGCAAAGCAAATGAAAAGACTGCATATAATAGACCCATGACTTTATAATATGCCCGGAACCTTTAAAAGAAACAAAAACCAAACTTGACACCCTCATGCATGACATAATGTGCGCATAAGGAAGTGTTGGCGAGTACAGCGAACAATCTGAGTAATTCTTAGAAAAAGAATACCATTACCTAATAAATCATTCTTAAAATATGATATACAGTACATTATTAGGTTCATTCTTTAATAACTTAAATTTATAAAGTAATTAACAGCTTAACATGATATCATATCTCTGTTTAACAAGATCTCGGGTTCGTTGCTTTCCGCTTTCATACTCGTTCCTTCCCTCTCATACTTCCACTATATTGGTATCATATTTGATTTAACAAGGTTTTGGACTTGCCCTCAAGGATTCCAAGTACCTGGATCGATCGAAAGTTCGATTCTTTCTGAACTATTCATATCTAAATTTGATATTTTCAGTTACTTTTTCAGACTTATTTCAATACTAAGTAGCAGTCAAAAATTTTTATCCATTTTTCGTGATATTATGCAAGAATCAGATATATCATGGCGAATTCTTCAGAAAAAAATGTGTCTTCCACAATGGAATCTGATAAGTGAGATTTCGAGTAAGTTTTTACATAATCTGTCATTTGTTCCATAATGTAACAAGTTAAGCTACATTATGGAACCAGCAATACATATTATGACGCACCTTCATTTACGCTAGTGCACAGCCACAAAGTAAATGAATGACACTAGCGTAAATGAAGGAGCGTCGTATGCCCACTGAACAGTTGTAATTGCCAAAAATATGAACGGATGCACATATTGCTAATGCTACTTGTGAAAAACCTAAAGATTGCTCATTTTACGCTACTTCATAATTATATAGTCTTGTATAAGTATTTTTTTTTCTTCTTCACAAGTACCCCTTTTTTAATTAGGGCCATCAGAAACCATAGATCAGAACGTAATATGAATTATAATCATAACGATCTTGCTTTGATGCACACCTCTTAATGAAAGCATGTCAATAAAATTTTAAAAGTTTTTGACATATCATTTCATTTGACACTAATTTTGAGAATAATGTACTTGGTAAATAAAGTCAGTATTTCATACTCCCTCCGTCCCTTAAAGACTAATTCATTTGACTTTGCATGTATATTAAGGATTTAGGTTATATATTGTGTATTTTTTTTTCTACTCTTTAGAGAGGGGGGAGAGGGTGGGTCATGAGAGAGAAAATTAGTTGGTAGAGTGTTAAATGTGGAGAGAGAAATAGAATAAAAAATGTAAAGTGATGGGCCAGTAGAGAGAAAATAAGTTGACAGAGAATTAAATGTGGTGAGAGAAATAGAATAAAAAAGTATAATAAGGATAAATATGTAAAAATACCTACGGAATCTTTTCTAATTTAGAAGTGATTAATTTTTGTGGGACGACCCAAAAAGAAAATATGATCAGTTTTTTAGGGACGGAGGGAGTAATAGTGTAGCATATATTTCCACTGCACACACTCCTAATCCGAAGATATAACTGGTACAAGGTCGATGCCAAAGAATGTGGGTTCGCAGTCGACGTGGAGGTGCCACAAGAAATGCAGTCCGAGTCAGATGCCAAGTATGTTGATGTTGGACACAGCAATGGTGGAACAAGGGCAGAGACCAAGGCTTCCTAGACAGAGTTTGAGGGTGGCAGTGCTGCGAGGGCGATGGCGTAGGATGAATACACGACGACAGTCACAGTCCGATGCTTAGGTCCAGAGTCAGGGTCCTGTATGTTTCTCTCTCTAGGATTCTAGAGTGAGAAAGTGAAAAATCTAAAAATGTTCCAACGGTCCAAATAAATTCTCAAGACCTCTATTTATAGAGGTTAAGATGATGATGTCATCACATGACACGTGGTGCTCCCCGAGAGTGACACGTCATCGAGGGGTCCACAGCTGCCGGTGCTCAACGGACTGTCAATCACATATTCACCCGGCCTGCCCCGCACAGCTTCGCTCTGTCTGTCTGGAAAGACTGGCTCCCACAACGTAAGTGTGGCCAGAGAACTCCCTTGATCTAGCCACCAATCCAAGCCCTTGCAGAGTTCCACAGGCCTGGCAGTGGTGGGGAAGACCTGACGCCCAATTACTAGGTGGACTAAGCACGATGCCCTCCGAAGACCTGCTCCTGTCTCGGAGTGACCTGGGGTCATAGTCCCTAGGGGTGCCGACGTAAGCCCCAGTGCCGGAGCACGTAGGCCAGTCACGAAAACACCCTGGCAGAGACAGTGTCCCGGAGGAGTCGCATATCTTGCGTGTGAGTCCTTGTGCCGGAGCACTCAGAGCGCGTCAAGGTAGTATCCCGGAGGATCCGTCTACCTGACGGGCCGAGGTAGCATCCCGAAGGAGCCGTCTACTTGGCAGAAAGGGAGTTGAAAAGCTCCCTGGTGGAGATAGTGTCCAGGAGGAGTCGCCTATTTCGCAGGCCAAGGTAGCATCCCGGAGGAGTCGCCTATTTTGCAGGCCAAGGTAGCATCCCGGAGGAGCCGTCTACCTGGTGAATGGGAGTTGAAAAGCTCCCTGGCGGAGATAGTGTCCCGAAAGAGTCGCCTATCCCCACGGGTGAGTCCTTATACCGGAGCACTCGGAGCGCGTTAAGGTAGCATCCTGGAGGAGCCGTCTACCTGACGGAAGGGTAGTTAAAAAGCTCACTGGCGGAGATAGTGTCCCGGAGGAGTCGCATTCCCCACGGGATGCTACACACTCCAAAGAATGGGTCGAAGCATGTTCCACGTCCATGGCAGGGGCACATGGTGTGGTGAATGAGAGAGGTGCCCGAGGGCATGTAACATGAATGTGGCGCATGGGCAAGGTGCCAACGTAACGAGACAATAAGTGTGGTGCATGGGCGCGACGACGACCGTCACAAGACAATAGCTGGTGTAGGGCACATGTCATGGAGATAGCGCGCGGGCGCGGTGAAGTGTGTATAGTGATCAGCGTCCCGGCACATGGGCGCGGTGGAGTGAGTGAGGTGCCGGGGGCACGATAGTGTGACAGAGAGCCGGGGGGTGCGACTGTATCAGTGGCGCGGCGGAGTGAGTAAGGTGTCGGGGGCACAGTAGTGTGACAGAGAGCCTGGGGGAATGGCTGTATCAGCGATGCGGCGCATCGGTGCGGCGCATGGGCGCAGCGGAGTGACGTTCGGGCGACGGGGGCAGCGGAGTGACTTCCGGGCGACGGGGGTCTCGGAGTGGCTTCCGGGTGACGGGGGTCACAGAGTGACGTTCAGGCCTTTGAAGAGTAGTGAAAATGTTAAGTATAGAAGTCAAAGGCCAACCCTTGAGGGAGACCAAGGCCGAGGCCGACCCCAAATGGAAGGCCAAGGCCGGCTTCCTTCAGAAGACCCAAGGTGCACTAACGGGCGACGGACGATGTGCGACGGTCGGAGGGTGATGAGTAGTCGCGCAAGGATGAGCTTCATGGTGACGAAGTGCATGTGACTTGAACGTGCATGTATTGACCGGTTGGAGGCGTTGAATATTGACTTTTGCTTGTGCGGACGTGTCATGCAAAATGAGACCCCCAGTGGGCCTTTTGGGTGCGACCAGCGTCGGTCGAGAACAAAGATTTTCTTTAACGAGATCAAGCATTTTCGTCTCGAAAAATATCAGCTTGGCGTTTTTGAAAAACAAAAAAGGCCTACAAAAAAATCAATCAGCAAGTTATCTAATTACAACATGAATGAATGGTTTGATACTGCTTTAGCTAATGTGCCGTTTTGGCCGCCAGACATCCAGATGGATGACAGCGTATGCTTCGAAATTTAGAGCAGGCATCTGGATAATTACACCACTCCTACAAGGTGGGTGTGTCACATGGAGCCTATAGATATGGGAGTGTCATCTGGAAACCTATGTTTTGTCCCTCGCCGTTCTTCTTTTGTACCGTGACGTGGGAGGAGTTTTGGACGATGAAATACATATTTTTTTATCGTTCTGCCTGAACAAAAAGTCAATCGTTTTCTGCCTCATTTTATACTTTTGTTATCATCTCTTGCATTTAACTAAATCAAACAACTAAGCAGTTAGACAAAGTTAAAACGTGACCAAAAAAACCGCGTGATCCACGAGGATGAAAGCTGAGGCAAGAGGATGGGGATGAAGAAGATTCATTGAAGTTACAGTCTTAAGTGTGATACGTGGCATCGTAATCCTTCTAATCGCGTCTTTATCCAATTTGGACCACCAACCCGTTACGAAAGAACTAATATTTGGAGCGTACGCAATGTGTGTGTGAGATAAGATAAATAGACAAAATACTTACTTAGAAATTCCGCACACATTAACGATTGTGAGTGGGAGAGTCAAGAGCGGCGGATTTATGAAGACATGAGTGAGAAAATGAGGGATGTGGGTTGTGGGAGTCGTTTCAGAGGTTTAATATATTTCGCTATTCTTTGACTTTAATACCCTTCAACAAGACAGTTTAAATATTAGAAACACATAAAAGGTTTCACCATCCTTTCATGATAGTATAAATTACCCGTCAGGTAAGAAGGAACTTTCTATCACACTTCTTATAATTGGCTTACGTTGTCAATTTGAGGTTATACACTTGTACGATATTGGTTTTTAGAATTTATTTGGTCAATTAACTGTAATTAAGCAAAAATATCTAAAATTACTCATTACTCAACGCATAAACTCTTAGTTAATTTACAAGTCAAGCAAATTGTTATTGTGTTCCATATTGTTTTCAATCTTTCGGACTTGTGAGTATTCAGTCGGCATACCTAATAGAAAACAATACTTTTACTGTGTTTTTCTTTTCTTTTAGGCATCGGAATTTACTCCTACCTTTTCAAACTGTATTGCACTCTTTGAAAATTTGAAATTGGAAACGATGATACGAGATCAATTTTGTTGCTAAAATTTCCATTACCATATTATTTTAGGCTAATGTGTAAAATTTCCATTACCATATTAAAGATCAATTTGAAGCTTTCTTTATGGATTAAATCCACACAGTGTTTTGTTTTGTTAGAGTTAATTATCCAACCAAAATTGTTATTATCAAAGTTGGGTAAAGGACGAAACGGTTATTCTCGCTTTGCTAACCCGGGGACGGCTGCGTTATTTCTTACGCAGTGCATGCATTTGCTTAGTAAGGAGTCTTAGGAGGAGCTGCAGAAATTTTGGCGTTCTAATTCTTTTTATTTTCTTTTTACGTGTAGTTTCTCGCTAGGAAAAATCCAGCCGTTTTCATGTTGCGTATGGGGTTAAGAGGAGGAAAGCGGTGCCTCGATCTTCACCGGCAAAGATCAATTTGCCCTCCCAGTCTCTTCCTCCCCTTTCAATTTGCCGGTAGCTCCCGATCGGTTTCTCTATCCCATTATTTCGCTTAGGTTTAATTCCCCAGAAATAGTGGTGGACTAGTTTAACGATGTTTCTCGTATTTCTTTGTGCCACCTGATCGTTTGTACCACTAGATAAGCAAATCCGTACAAGTTGAAAGATCACGACATTATGACAAGAGCTGTCAGTTGTTACTTATTTATTCATTTTCCGTTTCATAATGCGAGACCATGTCTGTATATCACCTCAAAAAGAGTAAAAAAGTTTAAGAACGGTTAGGACGAGAACATTGCGAAATGACTCAACTATCGGCGACTCCATTCACCGATCCGCTAACCATATGGTGGAAAACTTAAAATTGTAGATTGAACTGCAGCTGTTGGAGAAGTTCCTCTCAACCAAGTGTGTCATTCTCACTTGTCGCAACATTTCGCTCTATGACGCCTGTTAAAGTTTTGAACACCTCGGTGAAGCTTAAAAAACTCACATCTTTTTTTCCTTTTTGATCAAAAGCAGTAAAACGGTAGTTTCGCCACGGGCCAATATGAAGCCACTTCTCCTGGCGGGTTTAAGGCAGGTGAAAAGTGGTTTACCAAATTCAGCCTTTCTTGGGCTTGACTTCGACTTCTTTCATTATACCCAGCCCAAACAAATGGCCCCTTGATCCACCTCGCGCAGCTCGGCCTGTGCACGCTCGGCTGTGAGTTGTGACTTGAGAGGGCCACAGCCCAAAGGTACCCAAAAGGCCGAAGAGAGGAAAATCCAGAGCCTGTGGCCTTATATTGGAAGGCTCAAGTAACTTGCCATCCGAATACTGAAGCACACTCGTACTATCATCTAATCTAATGTCATAAACGTTAGTATTTTTATTTTTATTGTTTTCATTTGGTAAGCCACTTAAGCGTCAATTCGAACCTAAATCCTCTGCACAATGATCTTAAGAGCTATCATCTAAGGTTAGGTCATAACTCGGTGTATCAAATAAAAAAAAAAACATTTCTCCAAAATCCAAGGAGTCAAGAAAAGGAGCGAATCTCCTTGACCATGGAGCCGTCCTCTTTGTAGCAATTTGCTTCTCCCCCCAACCCCACCCAACCCAATTCTTACTCCAAAATGCCAACCACCTCTCTTTAAAGTGCATTTATGATTGTGAGCAGAATGATACTATCATTGCGAAGCGAAGGTCATGATTCCATCCACCCACACATGCACACACTCGTGTCATAATTGGACAAAAGTTTTGGCCCAAACAAAGGTAACTAAGTGCTTTTCCTGCCCAGCAATTCCAGACCTTTTTTCTACAAAACTATATATGGTTCATTTTTCGCTTAAACTGGAGATGACCACTAGGTACTTTTAACATGCTAATAATGTCATTCAAAGAGGGGAGTCCCAGAAATCCTCACAAAAACTACATCCTGTAAATCTTCTTTTTTCTTTCCAACTAAGAAACTGAATGCCTGCCTTTTCTTGAAGGAGTGGATTTAGCTTCTTCCGGATTGGCTGAACCAAGACTTCCTGACGAATCGGAGCCACTATTCTCTCCTTGTTCACCTTTGCTTGACCAGATTTTTGAAAATACTCTCTTTGACATGAGCAGCCCTTTCATTTTGCTAACCGCGGCCTTGTCTGCACTGCTGTTACTTCTATTGCCTCCACCAGCGGCCCCATTCCCTAATCTTAAGGCCGCAAGCTCCCCCTTCAAGGCCCTAAGCTCTTCGACTGTGGCCACAGCATCCCATTCCTCTTCTGTGTTAGTCGTTGCCGATCTTGAGCTCCCATGAGAACCATAATTTAGGCCTTTAAAGGCTTTGGGGAGCTCAGGAGTGCTACTGCCGGACGATGCAGTGGCCCTGACTTGTTCAAAAAAGAGCACCTGTACAACTACACGCAAAGGGAGCCTCTCGTTCTGCACTGCATGCATGCATGCATCTGCCGACAGCTTCTTGCAGTCCATCAATTTGCATATCCTCTTCCTCTCACTCTTGCTTATTCCAGGGTGCGCCTGCAGCAAAAACATAATCTTCCTTTTACAAATCTTTTTCAACAACAGGTTCCTTACTAGCATGATAATCATCCTTCAGTTATTACAAACAAGAAGTGATAAAAGGAAAGAGGTTAGCTTTCAATTTATTTCAACCTAAAACATTAATGTTGCAGACCATACAGATTGTTACTGATTCCTAATGGAGCATACCGTACCAATCAATAATACTGATAAGTCGTCACATAATAAGGAAAAGAAAAAAAAAACATGTTTTGCCACATGTTACAAGTTTCAAAACACGTTATATTTGAAACACATTAAAAGTTTAATATCCAACACACCAATCATCATTTAGTTGGACTTTATCTTGTGAAATAGTAAGAAAATAAACCATCCAAACACCAACCACCAAGTATCTTTTACACAAATGAAGCTGGTAGAAGCCTTACCTTCAGATACGTATCAATGGCCCGATAAAGCCCATCGTGAGCAGGCCGAGAGAACCCAGACACCATCTCTGCAAGATCCACAAATGCTGACAAAGGTAGATTAGGATCTTTTGCAATTTTAGTGAGATACCCGTCAACCAGCTTTACCACCATCAGCTTTGAAGCTTCTGATAAGATTCCCGTCCTCACCTCCTGAATTTCATAGCCATCTTCTATCTCAGTTTCAGCATTCCGATCTTGTCTCATAAACTCCTCCAGTATTTTGCAAATAGTACTAACATCATACAGGGTGGTTTCTCCCTCCCCAGAGCGTATCAGAAGATCCTGAACAGATGCTGCCTCCAATTGCTGCCCTATTCTTCTTACCAGCTCACCCTTTGTCATTTCTCCTGAACCAATTAAAATAGCTGCTTTTAGCAATCTAAGCAAGAAACCACAGGAGACGCAGCCTTTCTCTGCAGGTAGCAGCCACACAAATGTATCCACTACTGACCTAGTCTTCAAGGCATCGCCAGACTGGATCATGCCCTTGCTAAATCCAGGTAACCTTCTCTGAGCAAAAGCTTGCAAAGCTTCTCCAATCACTTCACTGGATACTATCCCTTTGTTTTTTATATTAGCAATAATCCGCTTATAATATTCCATTTCAAGCTCACACAAGTCCTCAACCCACCAATCATTGGGCACCATCCGGCTTCTGACACCATTCCAGTTACCATCGTTACCATTTTCCCCTGGGAGTTTTTTCCGGTTATAGGTATAAGACCAGTCCACCTTGGAAACATCAACAGAGGCCTTGGAAGCAATTGAGTCAATGCAGTTGCTTACCAACTTCAGTTCTTCAGACAAAGGGGACAGAGACTTTGTCGTCTGAAGAACGATGATCGAGTCCTTCCAGCTTCTAAAAATACTGGAGTTGAGAAAAACATCAATCTTGTAGACGAGGTTCCCTTTCTCAATTGTCTCGTGCATCCCTAGGTACTCAGCCGCGCAACGTGCCGCAACAACATTATAAGCATTCAGGGTTACGGTCATGCCATAACAAAACTTGGCGCATACTTCAAAGGCAGCTGGTCCACCTGGAATGTCATGAATGTCAACTTCATCACCATTTCCTTCATTTGCGGTTGAAACCAACTTTTGCAAGCTGGCACTCTTGGACAAAAGAGGAAACTGCAAAACCAGATTTTCACTGCTCAATATAACGAAGTACAAAGTAAAAATACTGCCATAGACCAAATATGAAAAACAAGTAATAATGCCACTCAGCAAAATTTGCTGCTCTCATTGAGATTGGAAGAACTTCACAATATTCTCTAAAGGGAGAGTATAGCTTGAATTTTCACTAGGATTCCATACAGCTTGTCCAGCCCTCATACACAGTTAATGTTTACGGCCTCGCCTCTAGCACAATTAATTCCTTCCGTAGAGCTATACAATGTTGCTTTAGACACCTGGTCCATTTCATGCCTTCATTAGCCCCTGCTTACGGTATAGTCGAGTACACATACGGAATTCCTAGTAAGTGTAATATGTTACAGGATGGGGCCCTCAGAGTTAAAGCAAGGCACAGTTGTTAAAGCATACTCCATGAACAGAAGTTTCAGTACGTCTAACAAGCCAGAAATTGCCGAAAGAACTTTAAATTACAATCTCTAAGAACGTTGCATACCTTATGTAGATAAAACTTCGCATCCCCTACATTAACAACAATGTCAGTTGCCAACTCAGTAGCCACATACCTGCACATTGAAACTTGCTTTAGCATATGCACCCCAAGAAACATATTTATTGAAGAGAAAAGCTATAACTCAATAGAGGGAATATAGAGAAGTCAGGAAACTATTAGCGAGTATATAATGCTTGGATATATAAGGGCCTATCCATATACCGGGGAGAAAAATAAATTCATAGTGAAGCAAACATGATGCTAACCTAATGCACACTTTCTACAATAGTTTCTAATTGCAGCATAATCCAATATACCAAAGCATAAAACTCTACTGAAAATGATCCCTTGGACTGTCAAGCAATTGTAGCTGTAAATTAATACAAATGGAGTTCACAACAGGTAGCATGAGTGCCTTAAATTTATCATCCCCAAATCATAATCAATATGTTTTCACTTTTGACTTAAGATGGGGAACTGAAGAAACAGATCATGGCTTCAAGTTCCACCGTGTTAAAAATTTCTAATCAGAACACCAACTATTAAGGCAATCAAATAACATGATACTGGATTTGCAGGGGGAAAAATCCTAGTGCAGACAACTAACGATGTAATGCAGCCAAAATGAAAGAATGGCCCCGGCCCGCATAAGAGAGTTCCATGAAAGTAAGCATCAGCACTCAGCCAGTAGAAAAAACCTCCATAAACTCGTGCCCTCATTGAATGATTGGCGCTTCAACCGGCTCCCACCGCTCACTTTCTGTTCCCTTACTCGTTAGTCTAGTCTATGCAGCACACTAAGATGGGGTGGGGAAGGGGAGCCATATTGACACACGTTGAAGTTTGTGGCTAAATGTGATAGCTTGAAGTATAAACATGGTATCTTAAGTATCTATGCAGACATAAAATTATATGCTAGAGCCTCTATTATCTCATAATATTTAACAAAGAAGAGATCATTAGTTGAATCTCGAAATGAAATAGCCTAACATGATACTTTTCAGATGCCTAAAATTACTACTTGCCGGAAACTATGTCAACCTCTTCAAAAGTAATAGAAAGGCGAAGAAGAAAGAAGGCATTATTGTCACCTCTTCTTCTTTTCAGATTGGTGAGCAAGCCCTTCTCATTAAGAACGTTTCTAAATTCTTTCAATCCAAGAATTCAAGAATCAACTACAAAGACATCAGACATCAGACGTTCTCTTATTTAGGAATCAGTCTTGCATGAATTGTCCAGTATTCTAATACCACTACTTAAGGCAATGTTTTACCTTCCCTCCAAAGTGCATAAGTCCCCATTCTCCAACGATACTCACACCCTGAATCATTAGTAATGCCAAGAGAGAATCCTCTCGTTTGGGGATTATGAACCAAGCCCCCCTGTTGACAAAATTCGACAAACACCAACTTTTGCATTCTTCCAAAATTCAAGTTTCACGAGAATGATCTTCTCATTGTGATATATCTCCCTGATCAAAATCTCAAAAACTAAGACCTCTATAAGCAAAATGATTCAGAAGCAACTCAGAAGAATCACTCTACTTCCCAAATTTTGTTTAAGTGGTATGTGATATAAGTGAATGTCATAGCACCGGTTCACTCAGAGATCTTCTGTTCGAAACTTGTAGACAAGAAGTTACACCCTTGGCCCCGACTAGAGCCAAAAAAGCAGCAAACTGACAAAACACTATATAACAACAAGCATACAGAAAAAACAAAAAACATGCTTGGGGCGAGGCCACGGGCCAACTTGAAAAACTTGATGTTTCTAACTTGGTGCACATACTGTCCTTTCAGATTACGCAGCTGTACCATACACATCCACTAACTGAAACTGAAGGATACAGAGATTAGCAGAATAGAAAACGTAATTCTAACTTCCAAAAATCAACAATCAACCGCAGTGGCATGCTTAACAAACTAAAATGCATCACCATAGCATCACCGACAAGAGATTAGGTCTAAGAAAGAATTTTTACCTGACATTGTTCCCGTCAGTCTGAAAGGAATCAGGCTTGGATCCAAGTTTCATGAACTTCATCCTGCCAGCTTAAGGATCTGCTTCTACACCCCCAAATGTCCAGAAACTGATCTTTCCCACTACTCAGCCCCAAAATCAGCTACCTCACGGGCGCCACAGGTCGAACATAACCCCAATTCAAGGAAATAAAGTCCCAAAAATGGAAAGAAAACCACCCCCAGGGTGTGGGGACCAAACTTCCCGAATATAACCCAATTTCTGGACTTCAATGAAAATAAGATCTCAAAGAAGGTAAAGTATATATGCTACTACAAGTTAGACCGAATCTTGACAGCACTATTTAGAGAGAGAAAGAGGAGAGAGGGAGTTACGGAGATGGGGGTTTAGAGTAGTTCTTTCTTTTTTAAAAGGGAGTGAGTTCACTTGAATGTGAAGAGAGCAAGAAGAGAAGAAATTGTTTCCTTGGTCGGCGGCAAAGCCCACTGACCCCGGGCTCACCCGGTCAGCCAAGGAGACATTAAACCAACTGACTCTAAAACCCTTAAACTATTCTCAAAACCCAGACTCACAAGCACAAATCTTGACTCCATTTCTTTTATCCTTTCTTTATATCTCTCCTCTGTTTCCTCTGTTTCTTGGGGTTTCTTTACTTTATAGTACTTGATATCAAGTTCGAAAGAATCATGCCCACCAAGAACCCAATGCTCTTACTAAATTGCAAGTCGCAAACCCTAATATTAACAAGTTTAATTACCTGCAACAGAAAACAGCACCTCGGTATCAGTTGAAATAAACCACCAAAACGGTAGACAAGGAGCATCTCTCTCTTTACATTGTTGCTTACAAGGTGAAGGAATAAATCAGAAGATCGCAATATGAGGTCATGGCTATATACATAGTACAACAGACAACTAAACATCAGCAACAAAATCTCAGGAACCCAAAAGAATCGTTTCAGAGATTTCAACAAGAAACATGGTTAAAGAAAAGAAATAAAGCACCTTGAATCATGATCACCATGTTGCAAAAATGATTCTTTCTTAAGAAAAGAATCAAAAAATCTCGCATGACATTGTACCCATCGATCACAGTGTCATCAATAGACAAAACCCAAAAGCAACTCTCCATGTAAACCCCATCAAAACCCCAGACCTAACAGTAGCATCAACTAGGACACATGAAGTGTATAACATACATACATTACATGTGTATACAGACTGCAGAGAGGGAGAGATGGAGCGAGTACCCTAAGTGTTGTGCCAGAATCTGTCGAGAAGGCTCTACAGAATTAAACGCCCAAATGCAGAGGAGTAACATCTAACAACAGCCCTCTGCAGAGTTTTTAAGAGTATTGGGCCAAACATATTTTACACATACACATTTTGGCACAGATACCAACAAAGCATGCATAAAGGCACTACTGCCCACCAAGAAACGCCCCTCAGAAGAGTTGTTTTATTCCCCATATTCTGTATACTGAATCAAAAATTACAACAAAGTTCCACAAAAGGCCAAGTCTTACCGCTAAGTGCTTATCAGAGTTTCAGCTTTGATCTTGCTTTACCTCACCAAACAGAGTAAAAACCCACTTGGAATTCGTTCTGCAAATGGGTGTTCTTTCTTTTTCTTTATCCCTTTTTTTCCCTGTTGCTCTCTGAGAAAGTAAATAAAAATCCCCTTCTCTGTTCAGTACTTCAGATTGGAAATTGTATTCATTAAGATTTGGACACCCAGTTTGCAATGTTATGCACGCCAAGCTGACACCCAGCTTTTCTGCTCCCTCTTTATAACATTGAGTACTTTTAGCCCGCTGTGAAATGACCCATTCCTCCGCACTAACCTCCATTAACTCTTTTTTTTTTAACAATAAATAAATATTGACATGATTAATATAACAGAAAATAGTTAAGGGAGTCAAAAAGTTATTGAGTATTATTAATGAACATGGGAAGAGCTAAGGCCCCGCGTCCGTACGTTTATTCTGTACTCAAATTCTGTAATGATGATAAAAAGATACTCTTTTTTTTATATTTTTATCATTTTGGATATTCGTTTTGGATACAAAATTCAAATAGTAGCGAAAAAGAGAAAACACCTTAGAGGTGTTTTCACCTTTTTCCGAGAGTTGAATTCGTGTCAAAGAAGAGAAGGGCCACCCCACTTCTGTTCACCCTGTGAAGATATTCGCCCTTTTCTCTCCTCCACCTCTTCTCTCCTCCTCTTCCGTCCCGTACTCGCCGGCGAACTTGACTTCCCGGCCTCCAGCAAGAAGTTCAGAATCTCCTTGCTCCCTCTCATCTTGAAGGCAGCACCGTCGTACATCCTTAACCACACCTAGTACCCCTTCCGTTCCGGGTCTCGGATCTCCACCGCAAACTTGCCCCACGGCCGCCTCCGAACCCCCCTGTAATGCCTTCCCACAGCCTTAGGATTGAAAACCATCTCCGGCCTACGTATACCCTGTTTTTTGTGTTGATCCGAAAGGGTGGGTGTCAGGTCAGGGAAGTGGGTGATTTCGGGCTTGGCTTCGTAATCTGGGAAGTCGAGTTCCAGAGTGGAGTAGATGGAGTTTGAAGTGGGTGAGTCGGAGTGAATTGTGTTCCAAATGAGGGAAGTGGAGTCAGACTCTGACGGTGATGAGTCGGAGCTGAGGGCCGATTGGATGTCGAAGACTGGGGAGGTGCAGCACGGGGAGCAGAGGCTGTTGATGAATGTCTCTGTCCAGGAGAAGTCTCCAAGGAGGTGTTGGCGTATGGAGTCCAGTGTTAGTATCAGTTCATCATATTGTGCCATCATTCTTTACACACACACACATAGTAACAGAGATAGAGAGATTTGAACCGGAGATGGCAGCGATGGATTGAGAGTGTGGGAGGGAAGGGAAGGTCCATATATACACCTCCAATGCAGCTCGGGTAACAGTAATGAAAACGGAAATGAAAATGGTAAACATACAAAAACAATGACACAAAAAAAAGTGGTGAAAAAAATAATAGTACACAACCATAATTTGTGGTTGGATACAAAAATATTAAAAACGAAAACACAATATAAATACACAAAACAAAAAGTGTAAACGTACGGGCCCTAAACAATTGAAGGAGTATTATTGACGATCTTAAGTATTCTAAACCATCTAACATCTTTTCTATCTTTTAGTAAACTTCATTATTGTTAAGAAATATTAAAACACTATACCCAATAAATTTTCCTCGCAAGCACGAAAACATTGCATTCAAATAAATTGTCCCAAAAAATGAGGGACGCCCGGTAGATACTTTCATGTTTTAGGAAAGGACTTGCACATCAACTCAATCTCTCAGCCACTATACTTCAAATAATCCTGGTTGTACGTGTAGATTGTGAACTCCTAGTAACAGTTCTTTTTAGGCTGGAGGAACCTTATGGAGGTGACATATCCTATGCATACAATGATTCCTCTCTTTTCTTCTTGCCTTGAAATGCATACCTCTATAGTACTAAAAAGAATACTTGCATGAGATTCTTATTAGAAAAGTAGGAGCAGTAAACTTGATTTTCATCTAGAAAATACAGTAAATTTCTTGTTGGCACCAGTTCTACGTGGTACTCTTCATCATCAGTAATAAAAGCGAAATGCATTCATTGAAATCCTTCATTACAGCACTGCTGGCCTCTCACAGAGGGTAGAAAGAAGAGCCGCCCTAGTCATTATGCCTCACCCTAGTCTAGCTTTGGCTGGTTGGAGAGTCTATGCGTCTGGTGCCAATCTAAATGGCCTTTATGATCAAGAAAGTGAATGTGTATGTGAATAATTGCATCCCAGTTTTGATGCAAATATTCTATTTTTGTTACTTAATTAAAAAGATAAATTTTTGCAAGCGCATTTAAAAAATAAAATAGAAGTGCAAGCCTTTTTTTTACTATCTGATGCTCTCTTATGAACGCATCCCAACAATTGTGCTGAAATTTTTTACTAGAAAAATCTCATCGTCGCTGAGTCTGGGCCTTACCCTAATATAAGGTCCAATTCTCACTTGCCTTACAGGATAATCTAACTCCCACACGTGGTTCTGACTGTGCCACCATGACTGCAGTTACAGGCTCTGTGCAGCATGAGATTTGATTCTTTACAAATACATTGATTCTTAAAGCTCTCAGCTAATTGGAACTTTAAGGAGGTTCTGATTATTATTAGTGAAACTTGCCAAAAGCTCATAATCTGGTGGGGCTTGTGACATATGATGGTCAACTGCTCATATGTGTTGCTCAAGTGAGCCACTTCATATGCCTAAGTTGAACCATTAGAATCTAGAATGGAATATAGCAGTTGATGGTGGACATATGCTACTTGCGGAAGAGGGGTCCCTTATGTTAACTTTGACCGATCCACATGTTTTTGGTAATTGTTGTGTACTTTGGTCGCTGTTATCGAATGCTTTCATTGAGATAATTGTCTCCTTAGCTACTATGAAATCCCTCATCTCAAGGAGAATCACATTAAACACCAAGTACTTTGGTCCTAAATCTTGAGTTTCTGCTTCTTCTTTCCTTCTTAGTGATTTGAGTGTTTAAACATTTGATAGTGTCTCTGTTTTTATATCGTTCAAATAGTGCATATCAAAAAAATTTAATTACCTTCTTGGAAACAAATATAATTATGATCAATCAGTCTTGTTTGTTCAAATGAGTTTTCATTGATTTGGAATGGATTAGAATCCTTTGCTTTGCGGTTACTACACTCTGGTGCACTGTTGTTGGGATTGGGGAGGGTGTGGGGGTAGAGGGGTAATTGATTTCTAAAGTCCATTTCTGTCTCTTACAATTCAGAATGATCAATGCATAACTAAGGAGAAACACGCAACATGAAGTTCAAAATGAAGGAAAAAACAAGTAAGGTACTGTCTCTTAGCCAAACACGTTGGTGCATCTGTTGTTATCACTGCATGATACTTATAGCGCCATTTATGAGACGACTTTTGCAAAAATAGCTCCAACAACCATTTAAAGCTCCAAATATCACCTCTTATATTACATACCTACTTACCAGTGGTTTTATCTTCCACACTTCGGTTTTCTCTTAGCGAGTGATCTCAAAATTGTGGTACCAAACCGGACCTTAATATCTCTAACCATTCCTCAGACCCCCCATTCCAACCCCACTCACCCACTTGGAGAGAGAGAGACACACGGGAGACAATGGAACAACAGCAGGCAAGTGGGACGATACTTGCCTAAAGATCAAGATATTAGATTTTGGGTTTGGCCTCCAATTAATTAAGCACAGTGATCACATTTACAACTCATGGATGTACTGCTAACTAGATATAAAGAGAAAAGAGAGTACCATATCTGTCACTTAATGGTCTAACAAAGAGCACATGGCCACCAGTGCTAGGTACCCATATTCTAAGTAGGACTAGATCACTTAAACACAGATGTGTTTGCTTAATCATCCGGGGTTAGGCCAAGATTTCATACCCTAATCATAGCAAGCATCGGTCTTGATTTGTTGCCTCACATAGCTTGGGTCTACACCACATGGATCCATGATCATATGGCATGCTACACTCTTTGGTCCTACCTTGGATTTGCATATTGCGCAACTTTTTCCGATAAATGCAGGACCACCATTTGAATGCAACACGTAGAGGGCGGCACTGTTGCGCTAGATAACTAGAATCGTCCAATGTAACCTCAGGTCCATTAATGCAAGCGTAAGACCATGGAGGGTCAGGGCCAAGGGGAGGGGCCAGAAGGTCTGATACGAGGGTGTTAGCTAGGTCTTCGACCTAGTACCTAGAGACGTGCTATCGATTTTTTGTCGTAAGAACTAGTAGTCGACCAAAGTAAGAAAAACGTAAAACCGTAAAAATTCATAGAACATGAGTCCTAGTTTCTCCTTCCTTCTGGTTCCGCTTGATTTCCCCTTTCATTTCCCTTTTTGGGATTAAACGACGGAACCTTAGTTTCTTTTACGTAACTGCATCACTTATTAGCTTCTGATCAATTGATGCATGGCTGCTTGCATTTGGTTAGGCTATGTCCTGCATGGAAAATGACCAGATAGGGAAGTGGGGACGATAGAGAAGAGATAGAGACTTGAACGTGACCGTGGAGAAGGAAGAGAGATGATGCAGCTAAGGAGATTCAGAGGAACACTGTAGAGGTTGACCTTATTAGGCAGAATATTCTGGCACTCGAGTGTCCCAACTAAAGAGAACTGCTTTACTTATGAATGTTTAACCAATTATTATTACGTAGCTTTAGTGTACACTACTCGGCTGTTAAAGTGTGCGGCCCAAAGCCTTGTAGTTTGGCTTATTTCCCGGCTTTCCTCCATGGCCGAATAATGCATCAACAAGGAAAATACAAACATGCACAGTACTCTTTACAACGGGTTCTATGCTTGTTTACAATGTACCTTTGGTGAATTCTATCCTTAAATCGCCAATATTTTACTGCCAAATGACTAACGTCAGTGATTTTTCGAAGCCACCGATGGATCTCCTAGATGTTAAACAGCTATGATGGAGACATCATTGGTCATTTTGTTTGTTTGTAAGATAGAATCGTTTAGTACTACACCTAGTCACCGAGGATTAAAACAATGTAAAGTCGAATTTTCCATAATTGTTGTTTCCGTTCTAAGGATTATGTGAACAAGTAATTGTGATAATAATATTGATGTGACGTGATGTTCGATCTAAAAACATTAATGAAACCTCAATTATCATCTCGTGTGTGGGTGATACGGAATCACCCAACATGTTTCCACATGCGCATGTATATAGTAGCATCCAATAAGGAAATTAGTTTAGTTACAGATTTTCACAGTGAAAATCAATTTTGTGAAATTCCACAATTATGCAGTCTCAAAGCGGTTAATGGGTCGGCCCAGTCAACTAGGCCTGCTATAGGCTGCAAATTATGGATGCAGATATAACTTATGAGGGAGTTAAGTCTCCGCAGACGATTTAAGAATTAAGGCTTCAGCCCATTGTTCAGACCCAAAATGAAAAAAGAATGGGCCCAATGTACAATCACGGGCCTAGTTACAGAAAATATGGAACGAAAAAAGTTTTCGCGCACGTGTGTGTGTGTGTGTGTGAGCTAATCAGTTGACACGATGCAAGTAACTTGGGTGAAATTGTCGCACAACATGAATATGTATTAAAAAGAAGTTAGGGACAAGTGGACACCTACTCTAGTTGTACAATTTGACTTTATTTATATAAGGAAAAAAGGAAGTCATTAGGGTCTACTTATGTACAGGAGAATCGGTAATCCCACCCTGACTTTGGACTACCCCACTCAAATATGTCATCGAAGATTAAAATAATGGCATTTAAAGTGTCATTAAAGAAAATACTGAAGTTAGTTCAACTTTTAACTGAGAAATATCAGTTCAAATCATCTGCAATCGTCAAGCCATGCAAATCGCAAAAACGTTGTTAAATGAGGTTGTCCTTTCGAGAAGACCATTGCACTGTAGGCTTTATTTTTACCCTGGTTTTTAAATTTGTGATGATTATAGAATTAGCAGAAGAAAGAAATTGTACGTGTTTTAGAATCTAGCTAATCTTCTTCTCTTCTTGTTATTATTTTAATTTGCCTCGTGACAACAGAGGATTCGAGAAAAACAAGCTGACGCCTTTGAAAATGAACCAACAAAATAAGGAGATAAGCTGACTTAATCGGGAAAACGAAAAATTTTCCACAACAAACTCAAAATATCTCTAGCTAATCAAATTTATTCCAATCTGATCTAGCTAATTGGATTCAATTGAATCGCTCTTTTAATCTGCTGATATAATTCAACAGTTCACTATGTATACTCAATATAGGAGTTCGTAAATTGAGCAACAACCTTGCTTTTCAAACTTTAAATCACTGTTGAGAAAATCTATATTAACATAAGTACATTCATGGTTGCATAAGGTATCTCAAAAAGTAACACCGTGAAAGAAAGCAAAAGAACCGAAAGCAAGAAGACAACAGTATGGAACCGGATGCTTTAGTTATGTTACACAAATTTGCAATTCATGGAAAACGTTTATTCATCGAACCATACATGTAGAAGGAATCTTCTTAGCTAGACGGAGCGTGGGTGGTACTTAGAAGCAGAAGCAAGTGCAAGATTTTGAAACGGAAGCGTCACTACTGTAATGTGTTTCAGAGTAGAAGTGAGAGTAAATACGAGATTGGGGAGCGAAATTTTAAAACGAAAGTGTGACTGGGATGGAAGAATCCAAACCAAACGTGTTGGTCATAATGGGTGAACCAAATATGCCTTCGTGTAGACTCTATTCAGCATAGGCATTAGTACTCTAACAACAAAGGTCCAAACACAAGGAGGTGCAAGTAATTACCTCTTCATGACATCTTAAAGGCATCATGGATGATGCCTTCAAGTTGGCAATAGTTTATCGCTTATAAACTAAGTAATGGGTAGTTAGGATGAAGCCAACCAAGCTGGAACGCCGTCCCTAACAATCTCCCCTTGGTCTCAAACTTGGTACACTCCCATTTAACTATCATGAGAGGTTCATTGAATGGAAGTCTCAGTTGAGAAAGCCCAATTACTTGCCCAAGTTACAGCGTTTTGCTGCTTTCTAACTTCTGTACCAGAATTTTGTCCTTGACCTTTCATAAAACAATTCCAGGGAAGAGTTCAACAGTAGCGAATGGGTTTGTGTTCAACAAAATGTATAGCATGCTCAACAAGACCATGACCAATATTGCCGTGATCGGAAAGCAAAAAGATACAATTATTTCTCTTTTTTTTTCCAATTATTTTTCCAGTATTGCGATATTTTTGTTTGGTTACCGTTTTCAAATTCTGCTCACAGTGACTTCAAGTTCAAGCACTGTTAGTTGACTCTCTGCAAATGCATAAATTATGTTCAAAAATGGTTATCCAAGCAACAAAGAAGCGACTTCATGTTCTTCTTAATGGTAATAAATAAAAGATTATTATACTTTTTAGGCTATAAGTAATCGCAAAACAAACGAAAAATTTGTAAACCAAAACAAATGTAGCGTTTGACAGAGTTTTTGTTTTCAGATTTTTTTTTTCAATTTATAAACTCTAAAAGAAAAACCATTTGACAGACATTTTTCATTTCTTTTTTTCTTAAGTTTTGAAAACTGTTTTTAAAACGGGGTTGTTTTCTAAAACTCTTTTGGAGTTTTGAATTTTCAGTTTTAATTTTTGTTTTGAGTTCAGACGATCAAACTTCATTAGAAGCAATTTGCTACTCACGTTTTAAAAAAAGTCATTTCATTTCCTCAATTTCACCACAACCATTACTTACCCCTCTAAGCCCTCGCCACCACTACCACTGGCAGACAACCACCCCGCCTTCGTTGCCCTGCTGCAGCGCCACCACAAATCTGCTGCAGCGTCACCAGCCTACCGTTCTCACACCAATAGATAGAGTTGTCAAACGGGCCGGGCGGCCCGTGGGCTGGCCCGGCCCGGCCCCGTCCATGAACAGTAGCGGCCCAGCACAAGCGGGCTTGGGGCCTGGGCCTGGACCAGGCCTTCAGTTTCAGCGAAAAAGCCCGGCCCGGAAACGGCCCGGGTCTGGCCCGGTCTGCGGCCCCACCACTTGTTTGAATTTTTGGTTTTTCCCCCCCTTTCTTCCACCCCTTTTCCAAAATTTCACTTTTACCCCCCCAACAGCAATATAACGGCTAGTTTGGGGGGTATTTTAGTCTAACCTATATTTTTCAACTCCTTTACACTCTTACCCTCCCCAACAACTATAAACGGATAGTTTGTAGGGGTATTTTGGTCTTTTGTGAAGTTTCTAAAATCTATAAATTCACACAATTTCTCTCTAATTTTTCACACCAATCTTCTTACTCTCTCTTACCTAAACATTCTATATTTCTACAAGCTTTGCTACTATTTTCCTCTCCAATTACTACTCTTACTAATTACTACTAGTATTTACTAATTACTACTCTTGTTTATTAATTACTAGTCTTGCTAAATTCTTTTTAATTACTAACTCTCTAATATTTGTTACTCGTTCATTCTTTTAATTGTTATTTCTTATTACTACTCTTATACTTGTGTATTTAGTTACTCTTACAAAGTTTAGCGTGAAATATAGCTGGATTATTGAAGAAAATGAGGCGTGCATCGTCATCACGAAAAACATCATCATCATCGCAAGCACCACCACCAGCACAAGCGCCAGCGCCACGGCCATCACAAACACCAATCCAAGCACCAACACAACCATTCGTTCCTGGACGAATGAGTACAGGCTGTATGATAGATACCCAAGCCAATTGGGAGTTCAATCAAAACATTCCAGATTTTGAATACACGCCTGATGAAGACCCCCCGCATTATAGTCAAGGACGCAGCTCGGTTGGCGAAGCTACTACTCCGTGGCATAATCTCAACCCTATGCCTGGTCATGATGAAGAAGGGCCGAGCAATGCCTCCGGTAATGAGCCAGAAGTCCAAAAGGGGAAAAAAAAGAAAGCCGAGTGTTGGAATCATTTCGATGTAGTTACGGTGGACGGCATCCGAAAAGCTCGATGTAAGTACTGCGCTAAATTATTTTCGTCTGGTAGTGGTAATGGACATCTTAACAGGCATTACCCTCTGTGTGCACCTCGACAAGGCCACGTCGAACCTACCCAAACGCAGTTATCTTTTGACGGTAAGTTATTTGTTTATAATCAGCGAGAGCAAAGAGACGGTCTCGCTGAATTTGTTATTCATGATGAACAAGCCTTTTCTTTTGCCGATAATCCTAAGCACTCTAGATATATGAACACATACGTTCAACCTTTGTACAAAAAGGTTCATAGAAACACAACTAGATCCGATGCACTCCGACAGTACAATGCTGCTAAAGCACGCCTTATCGATTATTTCGATAAATTTGAAGGTAAAGTTAGTCTTACTTCTGATATTTGGCAATCTCCTTATACTTTTGTTAGTTATTCTTGTGTGACCGCTCATTGGATTGATGTAGATTGGGTTATGCACAAGAGAATCATCGCTTTCGAGCACTTCCCTTATCCGCACGATGGAATGAACATTGCTATTCTTATATTAAAAGCATGCACCACATTTAAAATTAAGGATAAGATTATGAGTGTTAGTTTTGATAATGCTTCTAATAATAAAGTTGCTGTTGCAGCTTTAAAGGAGACGCTTCAACCTGTACTTAATGGTGAATTATTTCATGTTCGCTGTGTTTGTCACATTATTAATTTAATTGTTCAAGATGGTTTAGCTGCTGCAGGAGATATTCTTCTCAAAATGAGGGGTATGACAGCGTATGTTAATAGCTCGAGTCCGAGAACACAACAATTTAAAACGTTGTGTGTTCAATATAATATGCCTCGCAGGAGAGCAGTTACAGATGTGGTCCACAGGTGGAACTCTACATACCACATGCTTTTACACATTCTGGCATACCGAGAAGTCTATACGCATTTTCTACTAACCCAGTTCCCAGCCGGCTTGCCAACTCAAGAGGAATGGCAGATGGCCACATACCTAGCTGAATTTTTGGAGGTATTCTACACGTCTACCAATTTATTGTCTGGTACGTACTATCCCACCTCTCCTCTCGCTGTAATAGAAATTCTGAAGATGGCTACAATGTTAACAAAATGGAGATATATAGGACCTTTTAAGGAAATAGTAAAAGTGATGGATCAAAAATTTAATAAATATTGGAGTAAACTGCCTGCTATTTTTACTGTGGCTACTTGTTTAGATCCTAGGTTAAAGTTGCATGGCGTGAACGCCTCGATACAAGAGATATCGAAATTAATGTGCTACACAGCAGAGGAGACAACCGCATTCACAGCAAAAGTGAGCAAGAGGTTTGAGGACTTGTTCAACGTCTATCGTAATTCTGCTGACGTGCGCGGGCGAGCTACATCATCATCCACTGTTGAGAGGTATTATGCGCCATACCTTCAGGGCTTTGAACATCTAGTAGCAAGACAACTACCAGGTGAAGGTACTTCTAATTCGGCAGGTTCGTATACTTTTTCCTCTTTTAATGAGATTGGTGTATATGCAAATACTGATCATTATTCTGATTTATCAAGGCAAGAACAGGTTAATTTTAATTTGTTAAATTTTTGGAAACAAAATCAAAACATGTATAAAACTTTATCCCAAATTGCACGGGATGTACTGCCAGTGCAAGCCTCCACGGTTGCTTCAGAGTCGGCATTTTCAGCCAGCGGGAGGGTTTTGGATGACAGGAGGAGTCGTCTTAACCCCGAGTCGCTCGAGCTATGTGTATGTTGGAAGGATTATCTTGATGCGAAATACCGCGAGCAAGATAAACCGATTGATGATAGGAAGAGCAGTGACTCGGATATTGAAGTACTTCTGGATGATTAGGTAATTTGTTTTTATTTTCCTCTTTTGATCCTTTTGGTTGACGTTGCAGATTTCTTGATCTTTGATTGCTGATATTTTGGATAGACATGCATTATTATTTTGATTGTTAGAATTTTAAGAATAAATTTTTTCACAAAATATACTTTTTTTCCATATATATAAAATAAATTTTTACAAGCAAGATATATATTTTTTCGTATATATAAAAAAATAGGTAACTTCGCCTGTTTGTTTACAAGCAGCCGGTCCCAAGCCCGGATAAAAGGAGGAGGGCCTATGAATACATTTATTATTTTTCTATATAAATTGTTATGTGTTAAGATTTTATTAATAAAGCTCACCAAGAAGAGTATGAAAATATTTAACATATAATAAAAAATATAATGGCTAACAAATAAATATGTATATACATACATACATATATATGTATATTACTTATAATGAAATAAAAGGATAAAGATTAGGTTCGTTAAATTGTGAATATTGCCTAGAGATGAAATTTAAAATTGAATAACAAAAAATTGAATAAAATCGAACAAGTCCTCAAACCTAGAGATGAAATTTAAAATTGCCTAGAGATGAATATTGCCTAGAGATGAAATTTAAAATTGAATAAGATTAGGTTACTTTTTTTAAAATTGAATTAAAAAAAAAAGGGCCCGGGCCCGGCCAAAGCCCGGCCCTAGATATTGGGCCTAGGGCCAGGGCCTGGACTGGGCCTAGGTTTGCCTTCGGCAGGCCCGGCCCGGTTGGCAGCCCCGCTGGCCCGGCCCCGGCCCGGCCCCACAGCAGGCCCGATGGGCTTGGGCTGGGTCGGCCCAAGCCCGGCCCTTTGACATCTCTACCAATAGATCTCTTACATTACCGCCACAAATCTCATTGTTACCACTGGCAGATCTATCCCACCGCCGCCACCCCACCACAAGAACCTACTCCTCCATTGCTTCGCATAACATCACAACCACCATCTTAACTACCAAGTTGCACCACCCCCCATCTTAACCACCAAGCAGACCGCCATAACTGCGGATGATCGATTAACGTCGGATAGCGGACAACACCGTAATCGGGCAACATCACAACCACCATCAATCTATGTCAACGCCGTTGATTTCATCCCTCCCAACCACCCGCCATCGATCTCGCCACTGCCGTCGATCTCATTAGATCTGATTTTTGGATAACAGTAACTCCGTAGTGGTTTGGATAACAGTAACACCGTTACTAGCTATGGGCGGCGGCCATGGTGTTAGCCGGTGGTAATGAAAACTAGTGTTTGGGAGAAGAAAGAACATAAAGGAAAACAAAAACTGAAAGAAAAAAAAAAATCAAAAGTGATCTATCAAAGGTCTACTTGTTTTTTTTTTCAAAATAAAAATCACAACTAATTTCGATTTATACTTTTTAAAAAAATCAAAACTAAAAACTATTATATCGTCAGACACACTCTTTAGAGTTAATAGTTTACATCATTTTCTCTTCCCCAAGCAAGGAATATTACCCGGTCCTGGTATCCAAATGCCCATATGACTAGTTGTTCATTACAGTTAGTTACTTGGTTTTCACGATATCCAACTCTGTTCAGCTAAACAATACCCACTAGCAGAGCTTTGTCATTCTTATCTGGCGAATTTCCGAATTACGTGCGAATGACAGGTAACACCACCACACTGGACTCTACATACATCAAACTCTTAGGCCTCGTCAATAATCTATCGATACATTATTAGAAAAATAGCTAGCAAGAAGACCATTTTTTATTATTTGAGCCTAAGCTTGGATAATTAATCTAGCGTTGACAATATGAATTGTCCGGGAAAATAGAAAAGAAAACAGCCATGAAGTTAGCATATCATCTCTACTCTTGATGCAGCAAGTACAGCCTTTAAGAGGAGGAACACACTTCACTTTGAAACTGAAGAGGCAAAGATAGTTGGCAGCAGTGTGGAATTTGGATACAATGGCACATGATTAACAGGCAGACCTTCCCCACCTAGAACCGACTTTAATGCTCGTATTCCCCACGCAATTCCTCCGAGAATCAATCCTGTTCATGATTCTTACTTTGTATCGACAACGCAAGAAACTTGGCACACGAGCAGCCACTCCTCATTAGCCTGCTCATTGAATGGCTTCAAGTGAAATTTCTTAAATGCTCGATCGTCTCTTCGAGACGTGTCATGCATAACATGTAACGTTAATGTTTTAATCAAGCAGATCTTGCACAAAGCGCGTGTTTATCAGAGCACCATGCCATCAGAAGGTTTTCGTCAACATGTCATCTGAAGAATCATCGTCTAGGCAAAAGTAACCTGCATTCTTTATTCTGTTTGTTGAGCTCAAAGTGAATGGATGAATCTAGGCATTCAAAAAGTTATCGTGTGAATGGGGAACCCGTCTTCTCCGCATTTGGGCATGAACCACATGGGCAGTAGACTTGTATTTTCCAGTCATACAAGTATACTAATCTATGCTAAAGACAGTGATTGCAATCATCATGTGCATTTAGGCATGAACCACATGGGAAGTTACGCTGCAATCCACCACCTTGGATTGCAAGTGCACCGCCAATTACACCACTACAGACCTCCCCCCACCCACCAGACCACCACCGCCAAACCATCTCTATCGGAAAAATATCAGAATTGAGACTTTTATGTGTCTTTACAAATGAATTGAATGGATAAATAATGATCAATGACAATCCGAGACGATGAACAAATTTCTGTACAGTAACCAATAACAATAAAACACCAACAGTAACCACAAATTTGAAAAAAAATCAATAGTAATAATAATTCAATGCCTAATCAATCTTATCAAACGCCCAAATGGGGTGATAGCGAGAAACGCGGTTTCTTCTCCGGCAGAGGACTTTCCACTTCCTGCTCACGGGAGAGTTGACTTTTCCTCCCTAAGTCGACAGTCAACTCCAGGTTGAGACCCGGCAACGCCGGCAGGTTCAGGTCGAAGTCCCGGTGGCTGTGGCTGAGGCTCGAGCCACCGCCTTCCGACGAGGTGACAGCGCTGCCGCTGACGTTGGCTTGGCCGTGGTGGCTGCCGCCGCCGCCGATTGTGCCTTCATAGTGCCGCCTCTTGTGGCCGCCGAGCGCCTGGCCGGTCGGAAACAATTTGTGACAGACGGAGCACTCGTGGGTCCTGCCAGAAGGGTTGAGTGTGGAGGTGGAAGTGCTGGCGGAGGCGGCTGAGTTGGACGGCTTGTCTTCCGCCGCCGCGGCGGTGGATTTCCGGTGGCTGGCCTTGTGGCCGCCGAGGGCCTGGTAGGACGGAAAGGCCTTGTCACAAACCGTGCACTTGTACGAGAGCGGCGGAGACTCAGTCTTGTCACTGAAGGGGGCGTTGGTTCGTGTGGCGCCGCCGCCCCGAGCAAGCATGATGAGGCAGAGGGCCAAGTACTCCTCCTCGGAAGGTGGGTTCTCGCTACGGGGTCGCTTCGAGCGCTTCCCCTTGGCCCACGGCTCGCGGTACTGGTGATCCTTGTCGTCCTTGTATATACTCGGTGCGGCTGTGGGTGAATTCATAGCTTCAAGGGCCATATCCAGAAATATTCTGCAAGCAGGTAGTCGATAAAAAGGCCGGAAAACTGGAAGATGCTTAGAGAGAAAGCAAAGGCAGAGAGAGGGAGGAGTGGGGATAAGTTTGTTGTGGGGGGTTGAGTGTGAGAGTGGAGAGGAGAGGAGAGGAGGGTCTGCGTTCTTATACAAGGCGAGGGGGTGATGGGTGAGAAGTTGCGTGAGGAATGGCGGTGGAAGTGTTGTACGGGTCACACACACACACACACTCTATAATTATAGAGGCAAAATATATAATTCTAGAGAGAGAAAGAGGGGAGGGGTTCACGTCGGTTTGGAGTATGAGTTGGTGGGAGTGAAGTCGGTCAAGAAGAGTGTAGCAGTGGGTGCTGGGTTAGTGGGTCTTTCTCTCATTTTCCAGCTCACATCATCGGTAGCAAATCTTTTGTCGCTAAAAATTTATTCCTTTCGTCTTTAAATTCGCTTAAACGCTTATGCAACTTATGAGTCATATGTTACGAGCTTTCCACTTTAACCGAAGCGAGAGGGGACGAGAGTGAGTAAGAAGAGAGAAAATGAGTTGGTAGATGACTAAATGTGAAAAAAGAAAAAGAAAAATGTATAAATAGGATAAAATAATTAAACAAATCTTTTTGAATTTACAAAATAATCAAAAAAATTTTGAATCATACCAAAAGAAAATATGATCAAATATTTTTGAGAATTTGTATTAAATATTTCTGATTATTTTTTACTTAATATTTAAAATAATAATATTATGTGTCATTAAGATATGTATGTAACCACAATTTATATATATATATATATAAAAGATCCAAGGGGTGGGTGGGTCTTGGTTGGTTTGGGAATGTGGGAGTTGGGGGAATTTTGGGTTGCTTTTGTTTGATTCAAGAAATGAGACCTTTTCCAAGTCAGAACAAACGTACCGCATACTGGGTTTTCACCCCCCCTCACGCACACCGATGAAGATTTGACCCGCCTTTTCCCCCGTCTGTCAAAAAGGTCCGTGTAAAGCACAAGCAATACTTTTGTTTAAGTCATCAGTTACGTGGACGAGTCTGAACAAAGCTCAACGGAAGTTGTTTGCTCAGATTTCTGCTGCCACTCGTTTGCTAAATGCATTTCCGCATCATTGAGAAGAAGGAGATGTGCTTAATAAATGGATTTGACTCTTATAAAGTTCTAGTGATGACTCCATATTCAGTTTAATATTGAGTTTAACTAAATTTATAATGTTTTTTAAAGATAACATTATGCGTTGCATTTGAATTGCATTCAGACGCTGTATTTACGTGCAACCTAATTTAAGACCACACACACCATGAATTGTCAATATATGCATTAATTTTCATGACTTCAACTTCGATATTGCTCACTTATTGTGGTCGTACAACATTGTCTCTTACAAATTTATGGCGTTGGCCTCTTTGCTAAACATTGGGCAGGTTCACAAATCTTTCAATTAAGAATCCAATTTCAGTACGGATATTGAAAAGATGCATTCTAATAATTTTGTGGATCTCAAATGCTATCGCTGAGGATGCATGCAATCGGATCTCTGGCGCACTAATACGTAACGAAAGTTGATTGGGTTATAAATGTAGTCTTTTGAATACCTGCGAGGGTTAGAAAGGAAAGGAAAAAAAATAATGTAAATAAAAATGAAAAGTACCCTCATGATGTGTCCATTTACTGTCTAGACGCCCCGAATGTACGGAATCAACCAAACTCAACCTAAAAGCTTAATCTAATAGGATTTGGTCCATTCATATATATATATATATATATATATATATATATATATATATATATGTGGGTGTGTGTGTGCGTGTGCGTGTGCGTGTGTTTCGCGCTTACTTAAAATGGCACTAAAGGTTATTTTGGAATTGATTCCCAAAAATATATTTTGACTAAGCCCGAATCCATTTATAAAATGAGCTTTAATCTATTTTAGCATAACTGATTAAAAGTTGTTAAATGTGTTTAGATAAAAAGAGGTGAAAATAGGGTTAGTGTATCAAAATTATCATATACAGAATAGTAAATTCAAACTAAAAGAGGACATTTAATGTATGTTTATATTAGTTGGACCCGATTCTTCATAACTGATTAAATCATTTTCTGATTTAATCAATTCTGGGCAAATTGAAACAGATTCAATCAATTTACTTTATTTTATCAAATGCTTTAAACCCAATTTAAGCTAAATTTTAATCAAATTGAATAATTTTAAAGTTAATCTCAAATACCTTCTAAGTCAATCTACGTGTGTACATCAAAATGGAAAATTGAGTGATAATGTCTATCTGACGAGCCCATCATCCTTAGATAGATGCCACCAAGGCACAGATTAGTCAGCTGTCCAGAGGCACAAGCGTCCAGTTAAAGCTACTTTCCTTCTCCCAAATATACAAATTTTCACCAGTTTTGGAAGCACACACAAGACCTGTGCTTCTTTTTGGAAGCTCCTTTTAGGTTGGCTCTCTAGAAAGACACCTATTATTATATTATTATAACTCTTAAACATCCTTAGCTAGCCACGTGTTGGAGTAAATGTCCACGACTACCCCTCTTTGTTTTCTAGAACTAGAATATTCGGTCACCTCTTACATTACCATCACCACCCTCGGCTTCCTAGCTCTAGCTCTAGCTCTTTTCTTGTTATATAAATAAACAAAAGCTAGTCCATAATATCCGTTGTTATATTTAATTCTAATTGAGTTTTTTCTTTTGTTTCGCTGTCGTTTTCAAATCTTGTTTTAGAAATACTAACTCAAAATATATTAATCATCTCCACGTGAATAAACTATTTGAACGATACGTAAGTGTTGTCATTTTTTTTTACAAGGTATTGTATAGAATATTATTATCTTCTTTATCATAGACAAATAAAATCATACTGCATGTTCCTATATTTTCTGCAAAAGGATTTTTTTTTCATGTTTTCAAAATTTTGAAGTTAAAATAATGGTAACTAAACAGAGTGTTTGTTTATTTTCGGCTCATATATACTAAATTACACCCCACTTGCCCAATACAAAGATGCCACTATACAACACTAGAATAATTTATATTTTGAAAGCAATTAACTGAGAATAACGAGACCCATATTGCAAATTGTATTAGAAATGATATTTGAATTCTATTTTTAGTCATTTGAATTACACATTTGAGATAATAACTACCATAATAATCTAATATATCTCAAATGGCAATAATAGTTTGGAATTCAGATATCAATTTTTATAAGTTGCTTTTGAAAAAAGGAGAAAACTTAACTTCAAAATCAAAGTGGGGGGTGTTTCTGTCAAAGAAATAATGACCGGTCTAGGTAGTTGTGACTGTAGAGAGTGGACTACTATTCACCGACGGGCAGACCGAGCAAGCGTTCGGCACGCAACGCGGTTCGGTTAGCCTATTTGACACGTGGACGTCGGGTGGCTATTAGTGAAAGCTAAATAAGCGGGAGAAAAAGGTTCACGTGATGACACGTGGCAATCCGTTTTCCGTTTTTTTGGCCCGTTCCGAGTGTTTAGGGACACTGGTGATGCTGATAGCGTGGATGCGAAAGCGCCACGTGGAGCGTGTTCCCATTAAACACTCCCACTTACGTGTTAAGACAGGTAGAAGTGTGCTCTTCGTGCGTGCGCACTTGCCTGTTTGGCCAACAATTTGTTATAAAAAATCTCTTATGTTGAAAATTAATTAAAATAAAATATAACCAGCTCGATTACATATATGTGCATTAACGGAAATCAATTGCTTGTCAATTCGATACACTATTCTCATTAACCGTAATTAATTTTGGATGATCGTATCGTCAAAGAAAACACAACTTCGACCAATATAATTAGTGCTTCAGGTTGATTGTATCGCTTGTCTCTATACCTGTATATTGGTTTGATATTAGTTACGCAAAGTACACGCTTTAGCATATATTTTTTTTCATTTTGTAATTTTTTCTGTTCCATACCTTTGAGGCAGGCGCAGAGTCGACACGTTTTACGTCCTAACATTTCTTTTTTTGTTTTGGTCTATAGTTATATGTCTTACACTCTCGGCGATAGAAAGTGTGCTAATTGAGTTTCCATCGCAAATGGGTAATAGAGAGTTTAACTAGAAAAGACTAATGAAAATGTAAAGAAAAAGTACATGTTTGTTGTGTACAAATTACGCCCTTCAAAGTCCAAGGAAGGAGAAATGACGGAGACCTTGAAAATAATCACAAAGTCGCTAATTCTAAGCTCCACACTAACGGATCATAAAAATTACAGTTTTATTCGTTGCAAAATTAAAAAAAAATAAAATTAAACACTCCAAAAGTAAATAATTCTTGTTGTTGTATAGTTGCATGCCAAAATAGCCTCCAAAAGTCTTTTACAAGTTGGTATTGGTTTTTCTTCTAATTTCGGAAGGAAAAAGAAAATGTCAATGCCAGAAAAAAAAAAAAAAGTAAACCCCAAAACGTGGACAGCCCTGCAATGTGAAAACCAAGTTGGAGAAGCATAAGAAAATGGCATAGCAGGAAAGGTTCGTCTCCTCGACCATTCTAGTCTAGTCATAATACGCGAGGGGAACAGTAATCAGGTCTCCCAAACTTCTACCCATACACTAACAAGATAAGCATGCCTTAAACCAACTTGTATCCGCTCATACATTTCTTAACACGCAGAAAGCAATGGCATCAAAGTTTGGTAAACGTTGGGACAAGAAGTAATTAAAAAGCCTTTTGCAAAGTTTGATTCGAAGCCATGTATGGAGGATGGAAAGAGAGACAAGTAATTGTTTGTATGTGTTGGTCGTCATGCCTTACATGATCATATATCACTTCCCTTTTGCCATATGGATTTGCTACTTGGAATCAATTAAGCCCGCTTGGCTTTCTTCGCCCAGCCCGCTTTTACGCAATGCCAAGTTTTGTTTTTTGTTTTCCTCCCCAAACTCCGGCAGTGTACTGATGTGCATCAGCAAGGTCTAGTGTGTAAGGTTCTTCTGTTTGCTTTGCCAAGTCCTGGGCTGTTTTGTTGCTTTGCTTGAAAGCAATCCAAGCTTCATTTTCTGGGTATAAAATGTTGCTCATTGTGTCCATAAAATAAGAGACCCTTGGGAGTTTATGCCCCTTCTGAAAACCAAAAATGAAGGGGTAGATATGTGATTTTTGTGTCCATTGGACGGATACTAATTAAGGAGGAAAAGTGTTTTTCACTTCTAATTTTAGTTATATTTAAGAGATTCAGGCAAATTGGCAATTACACTTCTCTTTTGCCACTAATATTTTGGTGACACTTTATGTTGCTCTTTCCTTACATTGTTGTATATCTAGTTACAAAATCGAAGTGCAAATGATAAGTGTGAAGTGCGGACAACCGGATATCAATCGCCACTTGTATCAAATAACCAAAGAAAGTGATATCTGAACTCCACTTTTAGCAAATGAGTAGCACAGATGACGCTAACTTGTAAGCACCTAGCAAAATAAATATATTTTACTTGTACTCACCCTTACAAAAACAGATAATTACATCTCCTCTAAAACTACAATAGCCTTTGTAAAAAATGTGAAGGGTGGGATGGGCCTGCATGCTAACAAATTCCTGGCCTTTCCTCAAGCTTCAGCCATTCTCTAACCGTGCTTAAGTCACTAATAATTTCTTGGGTAAACTGCAAAAATGGTCCTCCTCTTATTTTCATTTTCAATTGTCTTTGTCCTTTTAATTTGGTCAGATTCATTCTCAACACAATAGTTCTTGTTCTATTTAGTCCTTTTCGTCAATTTTGTACGTTAAATCAAGTTTTTTTGAGTCAAAATTGGTTTCCTAACTTGGAATTATATTTCTCTCGCTTCAAACATTCCTTTCTCTAGTGATGACTTTGCAATATAAGCAGTGAAGTTACGGTCTTGCTCTTTTCAAACTTGATCTAACAAACTAAATTGACGGTAAAGACCAAGCAGAACACAAAAGCTTTTGTTGAAGACGATCATATTTGAAGAATAAGGACGTACTAAACATAAACTTGATATCATCTCCACTAGCATGCAACCTTGCACTAGCTCTTACCACCAATTTTTTGTTTGAACTGTAAAGGGTATCCTCGGGCAAGCTTTAACATCAACCAAGACTAAGTTCTCTCCTCAGGCGATCTTAAGGGCACATTCCCACCTTGGCCTGGTGCACTCACAGCAATTTTTTTTTTTTTTTCTAGGGGTTGGTCTTAAGGTTTGAATTCAAGAAGCAAACATCCCAGACCAATCCTTTGAGATTTCTTAGTATCGTATATGCGTGGACTCGTATCTTCCTTTAGCTCTTGCCTCAAGGCCCTCAAGAAACAGGGTGATCTGCCCCAACTCCGCTAATGGGATCATGTTTTTGGGCCAACAGCCCAAAATCATAAAACTGGGATACCTCAAAGGCTAGGCCGAGACAGGAACATTTGGGATAATATCGACAGGCCCAGCACAAGTCAGTGTCAAGCCCAAGATAACCCATGGATGGCTGTGCTCATCAAAGGTGTAAAATTCGTCCATACTGCTCCGTAACACCAGAAACTCCGGAACCCCAACCGCCCTTCTTCTTCTTCATCATCGTCACTTCCTCACTGTAAATAGTTGAGAGAAAGCGTGCAAATTGTAGGAAATAAAGTTTGCACGTCGTTCAATGGCGACGTCTTTACTTGTATCTCCTCTCTCTGCTCCAGCCATCGAGCATCGTGAAATGGGTTTTGCTCAAAACACCTCTAAATATATCACTGCCCCTTGTTTTTCCAGTACCCGAACGGCTTCGTCTAGGAGATTGGCTTTCAGGTCTCCGTCGGCAAAATCTGGAGTTGACCACATACCCAAGCAGTTCAGACAAGAAAACCTCAAAGATGGATGTCAGTCCCTCTTTACCCCACCCTTTTTAGATACTTCTATTTTGCAATTCGGTTTTGGGTTTTTCTTATTACTGTCGTTTCAGAATATGGCCGTTCTTTATTTGTTGATTGGGAAGTTTCTGCTTACTGAATGCAAGAAATTTTGGAGAAATACATGTGTTTTTGTAGTACTTTTGTGCAATTACAAACCCAACAGAGGGATAATGTCTAGCGTATCGGCGAGAGTCGCTATCAGCCATGGTGAAGATTTACAGCTGTTGGTGATGGGAATTTTGGTTTGATTATTCACAAAACAGAAAACAACCGAGAAAAATGAGAGAGGGAAGAGGAAGAGAGAACCAAGAACTTAGTTTATATAGATGAGAGAGGGAATTTCATATCATCACCATTCATACCTTCTCAGCTATCACGCTTCTTGATGAGGTTGTTACAAATTCAAAATTCAAGCAGAATTCCAAATAGTGGCGGAGTTGAAAATACAAGAACTGCCGCTAAAGAAAAGCAGGAAATAAAACATGACTTGAACGATGCTGTGGAGGCTTGGTTGTTGGAGTCTTCTTGTTGATCCTCGCCTTTATTGGTTTGTGCGAGCTTGGAGGTCGCTGGTCTATGCTTTGGCTCCATACCTGCAGAGTTTGTTACATCATGCTAGGGTTTTTGGCAGTAATTGGATTTTTTTTCTTAAGAAGTTAGTTTTGGGAATGGGACAAGGAGGCAACTGAAGCGGGTTAGGTTTAGGATTCCCTTGTACTTCTTTGTCTTGAACTCTTATGATGAGAGACCGGAGAAATAGACTGCAAGATATTAGTCTCTCTGACATGGAGCCTCAAGACTGCCAAAAGCGTGTCCTGTTTTTGGATGCTGTCTATAATAGGTTGGATAAGAGTAAGCCATTGAATCTTCTTTATAAGTTGATCAAATGCTAAAGTTGCAGCATCTGGGTTAATTGATAGTAAGTTGCCCTCAGGACATACAGCCTGTTCATCAGAAGGAGAATTTACTACATTTTTAATGTCACTGAGCTGATCGAATGAAAATTTAAGTTTATAAATTCTACAAGGATTTTACACCTGTGGCATCAAAGAAAGGTTTTTGATCAGTTGTTGTCCTACTGATAAGTATTTTGCCAGGGAAAAATGTTCTAGACCATGCTCGTCTAAATTACCTTTCAGCATCTGTAAATTATGATGCTAGGGACGTTGCACACAAGACATCAAATCTAAAATATAAACGAAAAAATTTCTGATTAGAAATTGGGGAATTGGTAGATCTAAATATTTGATACATATAATATGCTTGGAATCTTTGCAGCTGTATAACCAGTCTAAGATTTTTTAGTTCATTGATTCTGGACAGACCAAACAATAAGGTGTTCGGCATAGTGGGTCTGGGTTAATTGATTGTCAACAGCCAGTTTAGTCCCAATCATAGAGGGTGGCGAGGAGGGATATACCAGGTATAGTTACCAAGTAAATGAGGTTGCTGCCTTTGAAATCTATCTTAAAAGGGCTGCTGTGGTCTAAGATGACGATATGTGGAAGCATGGTTGGACTTTGGTGATGAGGTAAAAAGGTTAGACCAAAGGCGTCATTAACAAGGAGTTGGATGTGTATGATTAGACTAGTCACGGGAGAATCTCATTGCAGAAGAGGTACTGAGAAGCTGATCTAAGAGGTGAAAAATAAGGCGAGGATGGTGGAGTTCAAGAGATCCTCCCTCTCTGAATGGGGAAGATTAATAAGGTATTTGCTGCATTCTTTTACATTTGGCTGCTTATGATATTGGTGATGGGCCGTGATCAATGGCCACTGTTCTGGGGTTTGAGAGTTAATTGAGTTGCAGCTGGTCGGCAATGCAAAGGAAAGTAAGAAGGAACATGGGAAGGAATGAAACTATGAAAGATTGTGGATAGCATTGTGACGATACAGCCAAAACTGCTGCCTAGGCTGAGGTTCAGGAATGGAGCAATTTGACAATTCTCAATCGGTTTATTTGGATGCTAAAGTAAACCCTAGTTTCGCAGATTCAGCTCACAGGAATTGTTTGGTGGTTTGTAGTTGTGGCTTTTCAGAGGATCACTGGTTTATTCAACTTTATTAGGTTGTGGGGTTTCTAGCTTTACAGTCCGGTGGCAGTATAACGAGCAAAATGTCTGAATCACGTAGTTCTATTTGAACGTTAATAAATGGGTTCATCATTGTTATGATGCAGATCTTAGGACGCTTAAGAAAAGGAAAAAGATGGGAAAAAAACCTTCCAGTCTGATACATAGAAAAGATCAAATGGGAGCACGACCCCTGTACACAGGGAGAGAGGGTAAATAGTTGTATTGAAGAAAAAGCACCCAATGGGGGCAACCCTGTAAACAATTTGTATACACTGAACTATACAATCCATGAACTGCCCAAAAGTATCCAACAAAGCACCAGCAGATCCTACAGAGGATTACGCTAACCAAACGCTCCATACCTTTTCTAACAGTATGCCGTTCCTTTTCCCACGACATTTTTAAAGAAATGCTAATAGAGTCGTAGAAGGTAGTGCATTTTAATAGCCTTATACGTGGGTTTAGGAATATTACAGCGGGGCACGGATGTGGTACTAGTTATTAGGTCAGAGAGAAGGCTGGCCAGTAAGCTGGCCTCTTTAAGCCCCATTGTTTAATATGGATTTGTTACGTGCTATATGCCATCAACTAACTGCATAAAGGCATCCATAAACTCAACTTAAACCGCTAATACTTCTGTACAGATTAATGGTCAGAAATAGTTAAAATGTTTAGGATCCTAAGAAGTTACCATATGCACTCAGACCAAAGGAAACTATTTGCCGCCACAGCAAGTTCCCTGTGGGGCACATTGAAATGACGCCGGCCAGCTTAAAACGAACCATCACCAGGTAAAACAAACATAGGTTTCTTGCTCTCTCCTCTCCATCCTTGTCTCTGTCCTCTATGAACTACAGACGTCTACCCCAATGCTGTGCCGCGGTTTCAGCTGAGAATGAAGTGATGGTGCTTGTGAGTAATGGCTTGATTGGGTTTTAGTGTGGTGGTTTGGCGGATGAAATTGTAATTTGGGATGGAAGGATGTGTTCACCGATAAACACAGAAACCGGAGATGACGATGCACTGGTGGCGGTGCTGATTGTTTTGTCCTAGCAGGTCCGACGGTGAAGATACCAGCAGCAACTTATCTGATGCAGAGACGAGGAAGAGGAAACAGAAGAGGACCTTCTTGCTGCATTCATCATTCCAAAGCACATGGTGATTTGATTGGTGAAAGAGGAAAGTATAAGGTTTTGGGATTCAATATCTTGTGAGGCTTCATATCCACGATGGGGACTTCCTAGGGTTGATTATGTGGGGAGAGAGGAGAATTGTGCGATTCAATATCCTGTGGATTGATAGGGTGGGTTGTTTTGCAGACACGGTGATGGTGATCAGTCGCTGAGATGGAAGAGGCGTGAGCAGCGGCTGCTCTGGTGGCTAGATCAGGTATTTTGTGGAGAGAGAAAGACCCAGGTTGGAGCAGAGGAGGAAGTAAGAGAGAGATCAGAGATGCGTTGGTATTTTTTATTTAGCTGTACGGCGCTGTTTCTTAGGATCCCACAGACGAATCGCTGAGGTGGTACATAGATTTCCTTCGGCCTTTGTATTATACTAGAAGCTATTTTATAATTCTTGTATAAAAACCACTGGATTCTATTGGATTGGCCTCTTCTTTGGTAAGCATTACTTAGTTTTGTACTCTGTTTGTATGAAAGTTCGACCAGATAACACAGTGGTTAATGAGTCGTTAAATGTAATAAAGTTTGTAAGAGCTGGTCTTTTAGTAATGTATTGGATTATATGTTGTTCGTGATGGTTCTTGAAGTTCAGTTCCTCAAGGTTACTTATCACTTTCCCCGTGTTTCTCGTTTTAGTGATGGACAATTACAAAAACATTCCTCATTACCTTTATGGCCTTAGTCCTTCACAGATGGACATGTTCATGACGGAAGATAATCCTGCCCGCCGACAGTCAGAGAGTGTCACAGAGGTCTCCTTTATTTACATGTTTCGTCGCTTTCTCTTGTCTATTTACTGCTCATCTAAGTGGCAGTAATTTTAGAAGCCCCTAATATAAATTTACAGCCATTTGAGTGTTTTTTGACAGGAAAGCATCTCTTCCTCCCATAATTATTTGAATCACGGTGGAATGTGGAGTTTATCAGGCATGAATGACAGGGGTCCTTCAAAATATAGTATGAGTGTGAGCATGTACCGAGGAGGAGGCCGAGGAGGGGGAGACCGAGAACAGCTCCACCAGATTTGCCGTCTTTACTTTTAGATGCTCGAATCTGTTACCTGGGCATGCCAGTAAGTTCACAGCCCACCACTTCCTTTTTCTGTTTGTTTTGCTACTAACTTCGCTTTCTAGTAATGCCACCTGATTATTCTTGCATATTGCGACAGATTGTACCAGCAGTGACCGAGCTTCTTGTTGCTCAGTTCATGTGGTTGGATTACGATAATCCTTCCAAGCCAATTTATCTTTACATAAATTCATCGGGAACACAGGTAATGCCAAAGTATTGTATTAAAGATATGATTTTTTCTTTCTTGCCTTTAACCTATTAGAGGCACTCCATTCTCTACGGTTGCCTGAAGTATTTTGCCTAGTTCTACATTTTAAAGTTTTGCAGTCTTTACTAATTCATTTTTGTTGTGATACATGTTCCTAGAACGAGAAGATGGAGACTGTTGGATCTGAAACAGAGGCTTATGCTATTGCTGACACCATGGCTGTAAGCATTATAGTCATTTGTGGCTTATTAGAAGTTTTTGGTATGAATGTGCACGGTAACAGTTCATGAAATGACTTTGTGTGCTTGGCATTGGAAATAATGAAAAGAACAAAAAGTGTAAAATTAAAATGTTTGAGGGATGGTAAATCCGCGCCTTCTTCTGCTTATTATTAAGCTATAGTGCAGTCCTGTGCTTATTCGCACCCCGATTGTCAGTAAAAGTGCATTAGCGAAAAGATTTGGACCTTCTTGTAACATGTAAGGGCTGACCCTTTCCAAATAGGTGTAGTTCAGCTCCCACTAAGGATGAGAAAACCATCTTTCCAAAGAGAGGTGGGTTCAGCTCCCCGTTAGGATGAGAAAATCTCCGGTATCCAAATCAAATCTAGTTTAGCGTATAGAAGGTGCTTGGTTTATTTGATCCTAAAGAATTCAGTCATCATTGTATCTAACACTTTCTTTTCTAATCATCTTTAGTATTGCAAATCAGAAGTCTATACAGTGAACTGTGGCATGGCTTACGGTCAAGCAGCAATGCTCTTATCCCTTGGAACCAAGGGTTTTCGGGCGTTACAGCCGAACTCCTCCAGTATGATTCAGTCTTTCTTAACTATTGTTGTAACTTAAGTTCGAATCGCTATGTCATCACTTACTGCTTAAGAAAATGTGTAGGCTTTTTGTGGTAATGATGTTTATGAGCCCTATTTTCGGTAAGAGAGATTTATGTCTACTGCAGCAAAATTATATCTGCCTAAGGTCAACAGATCAAGCGGGGCTGTCATAGACATGTGGATCAAGGTGATTCCCCCCCCCCCCCCCCTTCCTCCTCTTCCTCCCTCCCCTTCATACCCACACCCACACGCGCTTTGCCTGTACCCTGTGCACTATGATTTACTGACCCTACTTGAACCAGGCCAAAGAACTAGATGCCAACACTGAGTATTACCTTGAGCTCTTGGCAAAAGGAATTGGGAAGCCAAAAGAAGAAATTGCCAAAGACGTCCAGCGCCCCAAGTATTTTCAAGCTCAAGAGGCCATCGACTATGGTGTCGCTGACAAGATAATTGACTCGAGGGACTCTGCATTTGAGAAACGGGTAAATCTCCTCATTTGGCTCTCCTTTCTCTCCACTGCTTCATCTTCCTCCATGCCCATTCTCGTAGTTACTTGTCATTGATCAGAATTACGATGAGATGCTCGCCCAGTCTAAAGCCATGAGAAGAGGAGCAGGAGCGAGTCCAATGGCAGCTCCTTCAGGATTTAGGTAAAGCACGAGGGGTTAAGCATTCTAAACGTTGAAAGAACAGGTTTCACTTGATCAAGTCTTTTTATTAGCTGTCTGAGATGAGAAGTTGATCTGCAAGTTTAAAGTGGACTTGATGACTCGCTTGAATCCTACCTGTTCGGGGTGTTGCCCATGTAGATGGATCTCTGTTATTGTATTATAAAAGAAAAGGCTCGTTCAAATTGTAACTATAAATCCGATACTGATGTACATTCCGAGTGACCGTGCAAAATGGGCTGCCTTGTGAGTGTCAGCCTTTGGATGGATTGTGTTACATCACAGTTTTTATGGATTTTGTGTAGGCTGCTTTTATTGATTTGATTTTTTGCAGCTGAAAGTTTTTTATTATTGGAAAGAATATTATCTTCTGGTTGTTCATTGATCAGCAAAATTGCAAACCTTGCCAAAAATAAATGAAAATAATTCAGCGATTATTAAGCAACTTTTACAATGCCCTGTTTCGAGGACAAAAGTGATTGATGTGTAATGCAGCAGGGTTTTGAAGAAACTTGTGATGATTCAGAAACGTTTTCATAATTGCCTTTTAACGTGGAACCGAGTAGATAAACAAGCAAGCCGGTTTCTAGTTAAGATCAATCACAAACAAGTTACTGCACTTTGAGGTCAGTGACAATTCAAGACGACTGCCTGATAACACACTTCTGAATTTCCAAGTTCCAGAGAGCAAATCTAGCATTCCTCACTTGCGAAACGAACAAGGAGTCACAAAGGGAGCGGCCACTTGGAAAGCAGGAGTTCTGCTTTACTTACTATTGAGGAACTAAAGTTTTGCAAATAAGTTGAGCTTAGCCTACAATTGATGCAATTTCAGTGTACATAAGCAGCAGCAGTTATGTCCAAACTACTGATATAGAACAAACGAGAATTTCTGCAATTTCACAGGTTATGTGGTAGGATTGGGGTACACTTTTGGCTTTGGCTTCACTTCAACCTCATTTACGCTGCGGACGAAAATTGAATCTGGTTCGTGACTGAAAAAAGTAACGAGAAAAAAAAGAAGGGCATGTTAGAGTTCAAAGAAAGCAAACAAACACAAACAAAACACAGACTGACAAAAATGGAGATCCATCCTTACGGTTTCTCTCGCTCTTCAAACGTATAACTGGACGCAACAGCCAACAGTCGGCCATCTCGGTTAAATGATAAAGCTGAGACACTTGATGGGTACTTTGGGTACTGCAGGTTGTATGAATAACAAGGCAGAAATACTAGTTAAGATGTCTACTAAACCAGATCGAAAGATGGAATGACAAGACAAATTCTGGGGGAGTTTACCTGATAGAGTCTCTTCTTGTTGTTTCCATCCCACACATTGACATAACCATCGCATCCACCGGTTGCAAATGTAGCATAGCTGCAGAATATAGCATGCTTGAGATAGGGCACTAAGTTTCAAAAGACCAGAGGAGATAGGGTACCAAGAATAAAGGAAGAAGACTAAGGCACCAATTATTACGAATGAGATAAGTATTATTAGGGGGCTTACATGGGGTGAAATGCAATAGCATTCACGGGGTAGACAATATCTCTTCCTGCTTCTGATTTCCTATGACACTTGAATGCATATCTGCAACAAAAGCTCAAGACTTTCAACAGATAGAGCACTAATCAACTAGTCACAAAGGGCACTCACCCATATTTATAGGTCAAATCACGTGATCCTTCTCCAGAATTACCAACATATGAAGTAACAGCACTTTGTTGAAGAAGAAATGAAAACACTAACCAGAGGACTAAATAAAAAGCCACTTACAGTTTTAATCTACCTCACCATACTCAATGAGATATATGCATTTACAAATTTGCAGTCAACAGAAAAGAAAGGAAAAGAATGTCAGCAAAATTCAATCCAAACCTACAATAGAGAAGCCGGCCCAAGCTCTGGAAAACAGTCAACAGAAACATTAGAATTTTAAGGGGCAAACTCTAGCACATACTTTTTTGATTGACCAGCCTCGGAAAGATCAAAGAATTCCATTGCAACCCGACCTTCAACAGAACTAAGAGCATAACCTGCACGTTACAACCTTTGATTAAGAAAAATAGCAACAAGAATTGCACGAGGAAGGATTGACATGTAACCAAAAAGGACACTTCACTTTAGCACCCTTTATTTGAACCTCTGCCCATAACTGATAGTTTGCAACGAGAATAAATGAACGCAAAATTTGGGACCTGTCCTATCTTTCTCTCCATTAAGCGAGAACCTTTCAACTTGCATTGCTTTCAATCAAAAGGAAACAGTAACTTTGTTGTCTAGTCATAAAAAGTAAGTTGCGATGACTATAAAGAAAAAAATACGCAGAGGAAGCTGCCAATGCTGGTACACTCTGAACCTCCAACTACCTACCCCCCACCTCCTAACCAGAAAGGTCTCTTGCAGCTAAATGACAATGCTTCGCAGATAGAACAGGAATCCGACAGTTCCACTACTAAAAGAGAAGAATGAGGACTCAAAAGTTTTAGACCTGTTCCATTGGGGTAGCAGCAGACGCATCTAGTCTGATATTTCAATGAAGATTCCCTCCTTTGTTCAGGTTGAGACATATTCCGCAAATCATAAACATTAACGTGCCTTCCAGCCGTTGCTACTACTAAACGATTTCCCACAAGGGAGAGAGAATAGACACGTTCAGGTTGAGTGTACGTCCCAACAAGGGAGCGCTCCTGTCCACTGGCACCTCTCGGATCCCAACACTTCAGGGTTTTGTCCCAACTACCTGTGATCACTTGCCCTGAATTCATAATCAGATGAAATATTGATTACGAACAATGTAATTTCAATTGTATTATCATGCATCATGTGAAGGGAAATGAGAAAAGGAAATACTAATTAATATTTGACACAATGAAAAGGCTAGCCAGAGAAAGAAGGCTTAAATTATTAAAGCCATTGCTTTGGGCTGGCAAAAGGAAAGGCTTTACTTCTTAAATAAGTAATGCCATAACTATCAAAGCCTACCTGTTGCATACGAATATTCAATACAGCGCACAGGTGCATCGTGCTTGCCCAAAATATCCTCCCTCCCATAGTTGAAAACAAGCCTGAAAAATTGAGAGAACAATTTGCTAGTAAATTGTTAAAACCGGACCTTCAGATGAGTGAATGACTCCCTCCCTATTATGGAATATGTAGATACACGACAAGATATTTTATAGAAGCAACCATCGTATTCTTCAAAAGCAAAATCTTATGCAGATAATTACAAAGACAAATGAAGCTGAAACTTGACCGTAATGATGTGCAGTAAAGCCAAAATATTGCTTAGCAAATCTAGAGCCAGCATAGAGAAGTATAACATCAGTACGTCTAAAGTTTCAGGAGCCACAGAAGTTTTACAAAACGACTGTTTACTAACACTAACGAACCAAGACACAAAATGACATAAAGAAGAAAGTGACTTGTACATAATCAAATTAGTATCTACGTGAAACTGGCAAAATTATGCCCATGCTTAATAAGAGACAATTGTAATTTCAGATGTCCAGCTAGATGGTCCATTTCGATTTCAAGTGGAACACCCCCTAATAGATCAACATTCAACACAGTGAAGTCGTTGCCTAAGCATCTGTTATGCTGTCCCCTTAACCACCATGTCCCTGGCATACAACTCCAGTACTGCGTATTTTCTTTCCTATACTGAAAGCATAAGATGTCCGAGACTCCATGGTAGTAGGACAGCCTAGCAAAAGAGCTAAAAAGCCAGAGGTTTTTCCTTGTTAATTCTTATTATTGTAAGCCACGAAATAACTCCTATCCCATATGACTTTAAAGTGTTCGCTTTACTCATTGTTTCAAAAAACACTAGTCAATCTGGAATTAGTGTCTGAGAGTTCAATTCTCCATCTCAAGTTCACAAGAAATCGGGGAAGGAGGGATGCGACGTAGTAATTTGAACTCCCGAACTCTTAGTTTGACGTTAACCGGAAATAAAAATTTGGAAAAGCTGAAGCGAATGGACACAAACAGCGAGACTAACGGTGATAGCCAAACCTGACTAAAATTAAGGCACATATAGCTACTACCTCCTCACGGCATTATCGACGCTGGCACTGAACCCTGACGAATCGTCATGAAAGCAGCAATCCAGCACAGCGCCTCCGTGCATGAACTCGCCTCTCAAGACATTGGCGCTCGCGTCGTACAATCGAACACTCTGCAAAACCGAGCGTCAAAAACCGAGAGATGTACTGTATTCAAACGAAGTTGCGGTACGGGAAATCTGACAGGATTACTTTGTCCCAAGACGAGACGAGGAGGTGATCGCTGTGATTGGAGAAGCGGAGGTTGGATATGCCGTCGGAAGGCGGGTTCGATATCTCCCTTCCGGTGACTTGCGGCGCTGCCGTCATGCTGCTGCCGGACTTTGCTAGCTAGGGATTGAATTAAGGAGAGATGGCGGTGGTTATAGATAGGGGAGTGAAAGGGGGGAAGGGTTTTTGAAAAATGATGGGAGGAGGCACGTCCGATCCAGATTTCGGGATTTTAATTCAAAATTGGGAACATGGGGTCATTTTTGCTTGCGTTCTCCAAAGCGGTGATGCTATTGCTATGCTACCAGAAGTATTTTACTGTCACCAGTTACCTGAACGAGCGCGAATTCACTTATGGTCCGTTTAGAACCAATTCTTTTGTTTGAAAGAAAGGGAATTTAAATCATGAAATTTCAATTTTGTGTTTGGAGAGTAAAGGAAATGGAAAGGTAATAAATTTTTAGACATTTATATTCTTGACTTACGCTGAAAAATAAATTATGGTAAGTGGGTTGAGTGTGCTAGTGCCACCACATGGTGCTGATGTGTGGCAGTGGTAGCAGCACTGCACACAGGGTAGCAATATCGACAGTGAAAGTGGTGGGGTGATCAAGTGATGGTAATGATGGTAGTGATGATATTGAGGTGTAACAAGGTGTATATGGAGGTTGTCAATTGACGCTAATAATGATGTCGGTGGTAGTAGTGGTGGCGATGGTGACAATAGTGGTGGCAGCGACAGTAGTGATGGTGGTGGAGGCAGCGTCGACGGCAGTAGTGATGGCAATAGTAGGGGCATTGGTGATAGTGATGGTGGTGGTGGCAGTAGTGGTGACGACGGTGGTTGTGGTGGCATTATTGGTAGTTATGGTGGCTGTGGCGACGACAGTGGCGGTGGTGGTTATGGTGGCGGTGATGGTGGTTGGAGTGGCAGCGACATGGTAGTTATGGCACTACTGGCGGTATTGGCAATGACGGTAATGGCGGCGGCGGCGGTGGCTGTAGTGATGGATATGGTAGTGGAAGTGGCGATAGTGTTAGCGATGGCTGTGGTGGTAGCAACAACGATGGTGGTAGTGTTAGCGGTGGTGGCAGTAGTGGTGGTGGTGGCGACACTAGCGGCGGTGGTGGCAGTAGTGGTGGCGATAGTGTTAGCGGTGGTTATGGCGACAGGGACAGTGGTAATGATGGCAGCGTAGTGGTGGCGACAGTGATGGTGGTGGCAGTACTGGTGCCGGTGATGGTGGTGGTAATAAAAGTGGTGTGGTGGTAGCGGCAATGAAGATGGTAATGGTTGGTTGATTGTTGGAAGCTGAAAAAATGGTAAGATAAGTGAATAATTACTTTTAATTCAAGTAAATTGAAATCTCATGAAATCCGACCATTTTTCATCAGATTTCACACTATAGAAACAAATCCAGTCAAATACCATTAAATACAATTCCAATTCCCTTTTTTAATGTTCCAAATAACAAATTTTGAGGATTTGAGATGAAATTCCATCAATTTCATGGTTTCAAACACACAATTAGGGTCCGATTGGATTGCGAAATTAGTCTTGAAATTGAGATAAATTTTGAAATTGGACCTTAAGAATTATAATTATGTTGATTGGATCGCTTATCTAGAATTGAAATTACAATTCATACCCAATTCCATGAAATTAAAAATATACTTTTGAAATTAAAAATATACTTTAAAACCTATACTTCAATTCTTAAGGCCCAACCTCAAATAGGGATGGCAAAAAAATCCATACCCGCGGATCTCTATCTCGCCCCGCCCCGACAGGAGCGGGTTATTTTGACTTTGACCGGAGCGTGGGGCGGATATGATATTTTTTAAAAAAACCCACAGTGGGTTAGGGGCGGGTATGATATACACTTAAATTTGCCCCGTGATCCGCCCCGCCCTTGTACCCTAATTCTTTAGTTAATCTTAGTCGTACCCTAATTCTTTAGTTGATCTTAGTTGTTCGTCCATAGGATACCATATATATATGTTCCTATTTTTTTCTTGCAAACCCTAAAATCCCTGATCTGTGGGGCTGTGCCTTCTCACTCTCACGGCTCTCCACTCTTCGGCTGGCTCTCTGCCTCTCCAGTCTCCACGGACCACCGCAGTACCGCACGGCGGTCGGCGCACGGCCACTCTCCACCGTACAACCACGGATTAAAGACGACCGTTGAGGAAATTTGCGTTCAGGTAATCAATCTCTCTCTATTCCATGTTTTGTTCATCTTTGTTGTTCTTCTTGAAGGAGAAAATCTTTCCTGATTCACAAGTTAAAACTTAATTAAAAAAATCATCATACCTATGCACTTTGTAATTTTCTGTTCTTTTTCCTGTTATATAAGTAGTACCAATCTTTTGTTGGAGCCCCATTAGTAACTATCATGGTGAGATCGACAATTGCTCTCAATGGCAATACTCTATTATGTCAATTGAACTCAGCATATGGCGTGCTTCTTGTAATCAATCATTTGCTAACATCAATTTTAAAAATGTCGATGATGATTGTGTGACAAACTAAAAGTGTAGCAAAGTTATAGTTATATTTCTCAAAATCGTTTGGCATGCATGCCTAAATATTTTGCGGGACTGGTTATAGTAGTGTTGTTTTGACTTTCCGGAAATGCAAAAGTTGTCTGGTTGGTATGGTGCAGAAGTCTTTGGTTCTACTCATATGTTTCCCCAAAATTGTTTCTGTTGATGTATAGCTTTAGATAGAGTATTGAACTCTTTTCAGAATGAGATTTTGGAGGTAGTGAGTTAAGTAAAGTTGACAAAATGAGGCTTCAAGCTGGGCAAGAAACTGAGATGAAAGGAGTTGTTGGAGGCAAGATTTGGCTGAAATTTTGGAGAAGATAAAAAAAACTGGATATCGTCGAATGTGGTTGATACTGAATAGGTGGCAGAGCTGAAAGCTGATTGTGATAGTAATTCATCCCATTGAGCACTTGGGAGCGACTGGGAGGTAGTTTCCAGTAAGACTGTTATTGAGGTAGGCATTTTGAGCTTCTATGGTGCATTTTTCCACAAGCCTGGATTAAATTAATTTTTGCATGCCAGCAGAGATTCATCAGATTGGTCTTCTGAAAATGAGATTTGGAGGCTTTGAAAGGCATGGATTGGGGTTGCGTGTATCGGCCCAGTGGGTTGTGTGTATGAGTTGATGCTTGAACTTTTAAAAATTTAGACTTTGGCGAGCAGTTCAGGGTACATATTGGTGTCTTAAATGAAGTTTTGGGACTGGCAGATTCTTGATGCAACTCTAGTAGCTAACTCTTGGACTTCGACTCAGAGGCAACATTCCTTTGTAATTGTGGAAAGTAGACACTGAGAAAACTAATTGGGCTGTTAATTATGGTGTAGTCTATTTGAACAATGTTATTATTTATTTGAGCTATGTTGTAATTTATTTGAGCTATGTTGTAATTTATTTGAACTCTGTTATAATTTACTAATGTCTTCTTTAGGATTTTTAGACATTAATATGATGTGTATAGTTTATTTTTTGTGACACAGGTGCAAGTTTTGGTGTAATACATGTTTAAAAAGAGTGAAATATTTGCTGTACCAAGTAGAACATGTCGGGTTGGTTACGGGTTTTTTTGTGTGCTACAGCGAGGGCGGGGCAGAACGGGGCGGGTTCGGGGTTCTTAAATTCACATAGGATCGGTTATGGTATTTAACATATATAACCCGGTCCGGGGCGGGGCTGGGCAAAGTTCACTGAGTAGCGGGGCAGGTTCGGATTTTGTAAAATCTGCATCCGACCCGCCCCATTGCCATCCCTAACCTCAAACTTGCAATTCCAGCCCATATGTTTTGTCACTGTTTCTCTCTTTCCTCTGCTCGATGGTTTTCTGAGCTCCTATCTTCCTCCTCTCTTCAGTCTTCTCTTTCATTCAACCTCACCATCGCAACGACGATCTTCCTTCTCTCTTCTCTTGGACTTAACCTCACCATGGCAGCGGCAATGTACTGTGCAGACGGCAGCGACTATTATCTAGTATTTTGATAGCAACGATCAACTATTTTGACGGTAGCGACGGCAGCAACGATCTATTGTTTTTTATGGCGGCGGCGACGACAATCTAGGTTAGTCAAACATCTATACTGATTTTGCTTTGTTATGTCTCGGTTAAGTAGTGAGGTTTATCTTATCTGATGCATCTGTAGTGGTGAATGTATGAGCTTTGTTGCGTCAAGTATGATGGGGCTTCCACGATCTTGCTCGGATTGAAGCTTGTTTACTCTGTATATCGTTGGTTTTTTTTAGCATTTTGCAAGTTTGTTTAACCATTTCGTGTTGATCAATTATATGTTTAGGTGGTCTCTTGTAAACTGTTTCCTCTTCAATTGGATACTTGATGATCAAATGCAAGTTCATTTTGTAAAAGTGGTAGGCAAAGAAACATCTTTGTGAAACAGAAACGGACACCTTTTTGCTAATCTGAAGCTTTCAGTAGTTCTATTGGTCGAGTTTGGTGATCCTTTTAGTGGTTCGAATTTTGAGACCTCCAATTGTTTGTTTTAAGTCCTAAATGAAGAAAAGTTTTATCCCTTCGTGATTTTTGTTGCTCTCTGCCTCGGCTTGTTAATTCCAATTTGTTAACTCCAATTAAGATGGCCTCCGATTCCAGGTATACCAGATAGTGTACTGTTGCCTAGAAACTGAGTCTAGTTTATATGTGATGCAACATCTTATAAACGGTACTACGTTCAACATGATAGCGAATGACAAAATTAAGTACAAAGTCTACCTTGAGATAGGATATCAATGGCCCAATACAAACCACATGTTATTGAGGTATCCTAAAATTGAGCACCAACAAGTAGATCAGAGACATGTTTCTGCATTGAGATAGACTGGCCAATACACTTAAGTTGCACTTAGGACCCTCTATGACGTCCAGTAGATCAGTTATTGAAGAAGGCAATCAGCCGGTACTATTTCCGCATTTGTATTAAGTCTGCACGACTTAGGATTTGTTTATAGCTTGGTAGCTATAAACAAATATATGCTAAATTAGGTATTATGATAATTTTGAGTTCTTAAATTTGTTTTGTAAGTGCAGTCTTGAGCTAAATTCAAAGCCAGTAAGACATCATTCATGATATCTCAGGATTGCCGAAAGATAGAATTAAGACCGAATTTGGTCCTTAAATTGCAAATCTTCTTGTAACTAGTCTTAAAATTTTCTTGTGTACATCAACAGGTTGATCTCGAAGCTTTGAATGGACAAAAAAGCCTCAGATGTAGAGTCTATAGTCAAAATGATTTTCAAAACTTGGCTAAAACTCAGGATTGGCGAGAAATATGTACTACGGCTACAATTGATATTGCTGTCGGCGTAGATCCTAAAGAGATACCACTTCCTCATGAATTTATCTTGAATCGGGATCTTTTGGCTCAACTTTATCCAAGTTTTGCCGAGGGAGGGCATTTTCTTTTATTCGAAATGTCTCGACCCTGTGTGATTTAGCTTTTATGTGGTCACCCAAGAAACAACCAAATCGTATCATTAGAATCAAACAAAAGCTAGGAACGCATATGTACAGGTAAAAAACATATTAATCTCTCTTATTTTTTAAACAATTGGAACGTTACTTATATAGTTCTATATTTACTTTTCGTAGGATCATCCCGATGCAAAGCCATTTAGAAGAAAGGTAATTAAGAATTGGGAAGATCTATCAGCTATATGTGGACAAGATCGACCAACATGAGAGGGAGCTGAGACCGGTGTTGAAGGTTATAATGAGCTGGCATCTAATTCCAATGAAGAGGAGACTAGTGAAGATCTTGATAACACGAATCGTCAAAAGGCAACCTCTACAGCTAAGTTACAGTCTTCGAGAAAGAGGAGTCGGACTAGTGATGCCCTTGTTACAGTTATTACTTCAATGGCTAGTGCCATCAACAACGTATGTGCATCGGAAGCTACAATTACAAGTGCAGATTTCATTTATGATAAGTTAGCAGAGGTGCCAGATTTGGATCACGTTGAGTTGCTCAAAGTTTATGATGTGCTGACTGGCAACACGAGGAAGTTTGAGTCATTCATATCCCTTCCGTTTCATTTGAGGAAGCCATGGTTAATGATGCAAATTAGCACTCATAAGACTTAAAATATGGAGCCAACAAAGAACTTACGAACTTTGAATTATTTTCAAGCCTAGTAATATAGGAGTTATTATCTTATTTACTGATAAAGATCTAACTTGTTAATCGCTTGTTACATTTAAGAGCCGCTTCATTTTGTTAAGTCTAAGCATATTTTTATCTTTGAGAATATTTTCTTGTTGTCAAGTACTATCATAGCATTAAAGTTCAAATATTCAGCTGTTAGGTTGCAAATTTAAGTTTTCTTATCAATTAGTTGCATTTTTACATTTTGTACCTAACTCATTGTGGTTACTTTTTTCCCTTTTCTTTTTCTTCTGTTCTATAGAGTGGGTGGGGCGGTGCGGGGCAGTGCGGGTGGGGAAGTGTTGTAGGGTATGATTTGATAAGAAAAATATAAAACTCTCATTTTGCATATTTATCACTTATTTTTTTACTTTAGCAATTTCAATTCTTAATCTAATTTTTTGTGTTAACCGATCAATGGAATTACAAATTCTACTCAATTTCAATTCCATTCATAGGAATTGGAATTGAATTACAATTGTCAATTTCAATTCCAATTCTGTTTGCCAATCGAACCTTTAGAGTGTGTTTGGAATCATGAAATTTCATTTTATTTGAAACTTTAAAAAGGAGAATTTGGATTGCGTTTCATGGAATCTGATTGATTTTATTTCTATAGTGTGAAATCCGATAAAAAATAATCAAATTTTATATGATTTGAATTATTTTGAATTTAAAATAATCATTTAATTATCTTACGTTTTTCTGCATCTCTTCAATAATCAACCCACCACCACGGTTTTCATTGCCGTTACCGCCACACTACTCTTACTACCACTATCGCACCACTACTGCCACCACCACCATCACCACTACTGTCGTCGCCGCTGCCAACACTCTTACTACTACTAGCGTCACCACTACTGCCACCACCGTCACCACTACTGCCACCACCGTCACCACCACTATCACTCCCATTATTATTACCACCATTGTCACCACCAGCGCCACCACCACTATCACCGGCATAACTATTATTGTCACTTGATCACCATCAGTTATACCTTATTACACCTCAAGACCACCACCACTACCGTCATTACCATCACTTGACTGTCTCACCACTTTCACTATTGATACCGCTACTCTGTGTGGTGCGCTACCACCACCATATGATGGCACTGGCACACTTGAAATCATTTACCGTGACTCGTTTTTCATAATAAGTCAAGGATATAATTTTCTGAAAATTTATTAAATTTACATTTTCTTTGTTCTCCAAGTATATATAGGAACTTTGTGATTTGAATTCCCTTTCATTTCAAACTTTAAAAAAAAGAATTGAATTCCAGATCCAATTTCGTATTTGAAATTCAAATCCTAAAAGAATTGTTTTCAAATATAATGTTAAAGATTTTGAATTTTATGGCTCCTGTTAAAGTAAAGTAATGTCAGCTTCTTTTTCTGTCTATCCCATTTGATTTGACATTATCATTGGTGATTTAGTAATGTACATAGCCTTTGCTTTTACAACAGAACTATACTGATGACATTTATTTGCGCAATTACGTGTGTGTAATTTATGCACAAAATAACTGCAAAATGAGTGTTGATAGATAACAACCTTGAATGCCACTATAGCAACTCTTTTCAACTGGTATTTGTTCCGTAGATTTCTGTAACAGTTGTACTATATGATTTTTTTTAGTGCTTAATTTTTCTTTTAGTTTTTGTTTGCGAAAAAATATGCTACATTGTAAGATTTTGATCTAACTAGCAGAGAGTATTGCGCCTCGGGAACCTATAAAGCCGCCACATATATCTGGACTTTCGATATATCAGGCCCGAAACATACGGATAATAAGATAAAATTGCATAACAAAATGGAGTAAGGGAGGATGGTCGATTGAAAACACAATCTCGATCAAATTGCACTCCTTTGTCTAGCATGGCAATGTAGAAAGGGTTTATGAGAATGGGGAGTGAGGACGTTCAGTCCAGATTTTGGAACTTAATTTGAACGAGGTATACATATGTTCTTCTAGGTGTACCTTGAGACTATTTTTCTTTCCAAATAAAAGTATTGTGAGAGCGCGTGCATGATATCAGCTTTACGTTAACGTGATCGATAGACCGTGCACATTAAGTGTACGGAGTTACCACTACCTAATTCGACAAGCATGTTTGTCCAAGCATTATGTTACATTTAGCACGAGCATCTAACAAATATTGCAAAAATTATGCATCAGATCTTGTTAAGACGCTCGTCTCAAAGTCACATGCGTGCTTTGGACTAGGATGCACGAGATTGTCATCCGTACTTTGGATAGAAATACAATTGTCTCGTGTTACTATATGACGGGACATTAAGGTGGTAATTCACGTTTCCCGTTCCTTTATTCTTTATTTTTGTAAAAATAACACACCAAAAAAAAGCATTTACATATGTTCTCTATGACGGGACCATGCGTGTGTTTGTTGCGCACGCGGTATCAATTTGTGTGTTGGAATTCTTGGAGATGTTGGGGTGGGATTAAAGGACGAAAGTGGGAGCAGCAGTGGATTTTTAGTTGTCGGAGTTCTGATGGGTGGGCTCATCGCTTGTGAACATGGTTGCGGGTATGTAGGGTTTTTGGTTTCGGCGTGTTCAACGATTTTGCAATAGTTATTAAATATACATAAAATAAAATAAAATAAAAGAATGAGTACTATATCCAACACCCTGGTCTTTTTAAAAATGAATGTAATAATTCAAATACATTATGTTCATTTTTAACATTCAGATTATAACCAACTTTCCTGTTTAGATCTATGTGAGGAAGGAGAACAGGAACAAAGAGCGTTACCAGTGAGGCATAACACTATGTTTTTGGATACCATTTTGTTATTTTTTTAATTTTTAATTCGGTTTTTATTGTTTGGTTACCAATTTGTTATTTGTGTTTTAAAAAAATCACTTCTAAGCACTATTCACAAGATGAAGTACGATTCAGCTTTTAGGCATCAAACTGTAAACCGACTCGTTACCCATCGATTTTAAAGTTTTTGAACTGAACCGAATCAAGCATTACTGGTTTAGATGTTCAATTTTAGTCGGTTTGGTCGGCTTTAATCGGTTTGAGCCAATGAGAAATGATTGTCCCTGTGCATACCCACTGTTTCATCAATATTATTCAAGGTTTCAATTATAGCTTATCTAAACCACACATGACTTTACTACTTTCTATATTGACGTGCTCGTGTTAACGTAAGATATACTATTGCTTTGCATATAAGTCATGATGGAAGCTCAAGTATGCACCGGTCATCAATTTTCGAGAAACAATGAGCGGATGTACAAGAGAAACTAGTTAACCAACTATTTGTGGATTTAAGTGATCTCATTGTTCTCTTCTTAACTTTCAAGATTATGTTTATGTGGTTTTGCTTAGTATCGTGTATATGTAGATAATCATTGGTACAATTAAAAATATATTAATATATCATAGGTCGATTCGGTTTGATCTGTAATCAGGTTTAAATAATTAATTCGTGAACCGAACTAAACCAAATTGAAGTTAGTTTAAAAAATGTGAAACTGAATTATTTAAAAGTTTTGATTGATTTATATTTGATCAGTATAAACAAACAGCTTTGTCTAACTCCCACTACTCACCAGTATTCTTGGAAACATCTGATTGGACTCATCTTGACACATACATGCATTAAAGAGCAATAAATACTCGGAGGGTGTCATCGTATGTTTCAAACAGAAGTAATATCTAATTAAATGTTATTATTTTCATAACTTTTAAAATTAAAAAAAAAAAGTTAGAGTATGTTTGAAGTCATTGTGATTTTTGGTTTGTAGATAAAAATTAAAAAAAGGAAAAGAAAGCGAAGTCCACGTTTTTGCTGTCATTTTTTCACAACAGAAGGCAATTATTTGGTTGAGAGTTTTTGTTTTTGATTTTATATTTTATTCCTTTATTTTCTTATTTTTCATTCCCGTGTTTCTTTTTCTACCCCATGTCTTCAAATGAAAATTACCACTGCCACCACAAACCATCAAACTTGCAATACCACTGCAGTTGCCATCACATGAATTGATCCGCCGCAGCCAACAACAACCGGGCCTCCGGTGTTGGAGACAAAACATTATGCACCCTTAAAACCTCAAATTTGATGGCAGTAAAGTGGCGCATGGCATATGAATTTGATAGGCAGGGCATAGGTTGGTCATGACTGTGGCACTAGGTGGGAAAAATGGATGCTGGCAACAGCCGACAAGAGGAAATGATGGCGGTGGACTAGATATCTGGGCTTCGACGATAGATTTACATTAGGCGGAGGCAGTGGTGATAATAGTTGGTGGCATTAGGGGGGGGGGGGGGGGGGTCATGGTGGTAATAACAGCTGACAATGTGGCCATATTACTTTTAACGAGTTTGGATGTTGCATCTCAAAATAAGACTCCAAAATGGAGCTTTCAAAAGAAAGTTGACGGACAGTTTATAAAAACTGAAGGGGAAAAAAAATCAAAATTAAACGTCAATTTTATCTTTAATTTACAAAATTGAAGAAAAAACTCTAAAAAATCTATCAAAAGCTCGTATTTAACAACATATTATTTTCCTTGTTTAAAAAAAATGAAATAAAAATGGAATATGTGATAGTAATACAAAATGTAAAGTATCTTAGTTGAAGAAAAATATATTAAAAAAGGAGGAGAAAAACTCTTCAGCGAAAACAGTGAAAGCTACCCCCACACCCTCTCTCTCGACAAACATGTCCTTCCTCGTTACCACCGGTTTAGCGGTTTCCTCCGGTGGGTGGTTACGCGGTAGAGTAGTTAGCTTCTTTGTTGTGTGGTTTGTGTGGGTAATTTATGGTTTTGGGTTGGGAATTTCGTGGCCGAGATGTGCTCGATGGCCTCGCCATCTACGGCGGATCTACTACCGGCAGAAAGATACGGGTTTCTCTCTATGTTATGCGTTGGAGCCAAATGGTTGCGAGGGGTATATGGGTAAAGTTGTTCGGCACTAGATGGATGCGCGAGAGGGTGTTCGTGGTCTGCGGGTGTGGGTTGGTTCCTCCGTTGAGGTAACGGGCATGGTGGAGTTGTGGGTATGAGAAGGTTGGCGAGTCGTTATTGATATTAGGGTTTGTTCCCCCTTCTTCCCAAAAGGTGTGGTAGGTTCGAATTTGGTGGTAGTGGAGGTATTACGGCACTGGTGTTGATGGTCAAAAGATGCATGAGGCTTTGGTGGTTAGCTTTAAGTTGGTGTGGATTAATGCTAAAGTGGACAAATATGGCTACTGTTAAGGGGTGAAAATCGGTTGTTGTGGTGTTCATTGGTTGCACGACGGTGGCATTGTGGACTTGTGTGGAAAGGGCTTCCGGCACTGCAAGCTGTGCTCACTACGTGCAGTGGTGCCGGAGGTTACAACACGTGGCAAAGGCCAGACGGGTATCGTGTAGCCGGTGGAGGTATGAACCGTGGGATTAGACTAACAGATTTTGGTCTGATTTATCTATTGTCAATCTCTTTATCTTTTTATTTTAGTATTTTTGTTTAACTTGTGGGTTTGTTTTTATTAAATTAAAAAAAAAAGAAAAAAAAGTGAAAAATTAGGAAAAAAGCAAGGAAAAGAGTCCATATTACACAACTGTTGCTTACATTTTGTTATTCTTATACTCCTGTCACTTTTTAGATTTTGTCAGTTATATGTTATTATTTTTATTATCATTCCTATCGAAAAGGATGTCATTCGTGTACTAACGTACTTGTCGATGTAACTTGACTTATTTAGAATTTTTTTTCTAAATAATACTATTTTAATACTTAATTACTCATATATTTTATTTTTAAACTTATTTACCCGCATACCACACTTTTGAAAATCGTTGTTTAGAATCACGACTTTAAGGAATAAATTTTAGATTCACGACTTTAAAGAAGAAAACGTGATTTATCTGCATCATCTATCAAACTTTAAAAAAACTCAAGAAGAAACTGTTAAAAACGAGATTTTGAACCATGTTTTCTTGTTTAAAATCATAGTTCTAAATCACGATTTTTAAAAGTGTGATAAGTTTTAAATTAGAATAGATAAGTAATTAAGTATTAAAATTGTATTATTTAGAAAAAAAACTTGACTTATTTACTTATGGTATATAATTAATCAAAAAGTTGAAGAAAAATATTTAAAATTTTCGTACTACTAAAAAGCAAGATAACTTACACACAGTACTCTTGAGATTTATTCTAAAATACACACAGTTACGGCTCCGCCTAACTATTTTTATTGCACTAAACTATATATTTTTTTTTCGTTCAAAAAATTAATTGAAGTAAACAAATGACAGTAACACCTTGATAAATAAGTTAATTTAACCCCCCCCCCCCCCTTCCCCACTCTCACTCACGAAGCCAAGCAAGAGCGCGCCCCTGCCCCGTCACCGCCACGGCAGCTCCTCTGAAAAAACATCGGCGCCATACTATCGGTTACATTGTTGCCGTCGGTATTTCATCATGGGCGTCAATGGACAGCTTCTATCTGAAAAAAAAAGAGAGAAGCCTCAATCCATGACAGCGTCATAACCATCACCCTAATCGGCGCCTCAGTAACCATCACGACCAGCGCCCCCTGATCTGCTGTCCAAAGGGGCAACCGCAATGCCTCATCCTTCTCCGGTCACCCCCGCCTCAATCGACGGCTCCACTATCCAATCAACAGAGAATTACAATACAAAAAAAAAAGAAAAAAAGATCAGGAACATTGAGACGGAGCATCACCGGCGCTACAACGGGCCTTCGACCCTTCGCCGTCGTGGCCGGTACAACCGTCGTCACCAAACGACGGGCTACCACAGCAACACCAAACGGCCCATCGCCGTGGGCCTTCGTCTACAGGGACTGCCGCCAAGCACACGCGTCGCCGCCTTCACCGCGACAGCCTACATCGTCACAGCCGCCAGAGGCGCGACCTTCCGCGTCCTTTGAGAGGTCCTGATCAGATCTGACGACGCAATAGGCACCGCCGACCTATGCACCGTCACGGCCCCAGCACTTCCATCATCGGCTAACTCAGACGATGACGGTGCCTCCTCGCCGTCCAGTTCAGATCCGATTGACCGCCGCCGCCGGTGTTTGTGTCTCCGTCCAAATCTTGGCCTCTGGCCTAGATCCAACAACCGGTCGCCGTTAGTCCTTTCCGTAGTTCGCCAGCAACGGCGCCGCCGCCGACAGCGACATCCTTCACCGGCGCTGCATCCCCACGCCAGTGGCAACCCTACTGTCAATGGAAGAAAGTCGCCGGTGCTCTTGGATTGTGTAAAATCTGGATGGAAGAAAGAAAACGGAATCTTACGGTTTCCTAACGGAATGTGTAATACAATGACAAATTATAGGGGTCGGGAAGTAATAAAAGTAATTAAACGGAGACTTGTGTAGTTTAGGGCAAAACTTAAGGGTGTCTCGTGTAATTTACTCTAAAAAAGAAAATCCGTGAAGGACCGGGGAAGGGCGTTTCAGACTTTGCCTTGCGTTCTAACAAAATCCAGCTAAGGACCAAATTACTAACATACGATTTACTCGCACCTTTTCTCATCGTTCTTCCCTCCAGATCCCTCTCTTCGATTCACCCAAAACCCTAGAAATTTTATCACTTGTTTGTCCATGCATCGCTGAAGTTGTAATCAATGAATTAATCAGTTTTGCAACCGAACCAGTTAATGCAATGGTCGTCTGCAAATGCCGGAAGGTAAATCCTCTCTACACACTCACAATTCACAGATCAGTCGGCAATTACGTTTTACATGACCCTGACACAATTGCCGTTGCAACTTTGGTATCTTCTTGATTGGAGGCTTTATATCATATCAAGCTTGCAATTGAAATCTGGGAGAGAGATTAATTTGTGCGAGATTTAGTACTTCTGTTATTGTCATTGCCTGCCGATGCGACTGAAACACACTGTATATCCACCATTTAGCTTTGATACGTTACAAGTTGCTATGTTAGTGAATAATGATGAAGCTTCGCTGATTATTTACGCCTTTGTTTATCGCGTTTGAAGGCTAACCTTGGGGACTCTTTTCGGGTTTCAGGCGACTAAGTTATACTGTTTCGTGCACAAGGTTCCCGTTTGTGGAGAATGCATATGTTTTCCGGAGCACCAAATTTGTGTGGTATGACGCCTATAACTGAATGTTCTATTTCGGCATTGTATAATATCTGTTATGCTGGCTACAGGGAAGGAGTTTACTGCTACTGGTCATAGCGATTGTTGTTAGTTATTCTTGTGTTGTTTTCTTATTTCCTTTGTCACGTGTAACTTTTCTTGTCAGTACTACAGTTATGAGTATTCGAAAATTATGGAGTGGCCCTGTCAGCCCTGGAGGATTAGGCACCTGGTCCCTGCCAGGCACCGAGGGGTTATGAGATATACCATGGCATTATAAAACATCAGAAAGGGTTATTAATCTTTATAAAAATTACGTCTATGCTCGTTTATCCGTTTCTATAATTGGACTGTGCTGATACAGTCTCATTTTAAACTTAGATATAGAGAGATCTATAGTACGTAAGCATGTGTTTTGCTTTTATGAAGTCTAATAGTGCTCCAATGGCTTATTTGAGGTTTAAAATTATAGGTAGAAAAAATCTGTCAACGTGGCACGGAACAGTTGGAAGTGCCGTTGTCTCATTTTCTGAGATTGCATTGAATTTTCTTATATTTTCCTACAAACTTCAACTTGCATCTGTGATAGAATAGCAGAGACTGGGATTCGTGGACCTTCTGGGAAGTCATACAAGTCTTGGAAAAATTAACTGAATCTTGGTAGTTCTTTTTTGCAGACCTTCAAAACCTTACTGGCCTTCAATAGAATTAAGTGGGAATATCTACTCCAGTGATTATAAGTAGCAGAAGGAATTTTGATTTGATAAGTAAAAGTATCCAGTATATGATTATTAACAGGGTGAATCCACATAGCACAAAACATACTACTTTGAGACTAATATCCCAACCTCTTACGGATAAAACTAAGTAAAGAACTCAACAAATGTTTTGACACTCATGGTTTATCCAGTTGCAACCACAGCAGGTTAGTACTCGGGAATAAGTGTAAGCTCATGCACAATGACGTGAGACTGGTTCCGAAGTACATGCATTCCTCATATTCTCGTTATCGATTTTACCGATCCCTTGGTAGAGACCCGTGGTATTTCCACTTCACAGTGTAGGAAGTAAATCATTGACCAACTCCCTGAATTGTTACTTACTGAACGACAGTTAACAAAAATTATCCCTTCGTCCTCAAAATTATCCACTACGAGCATTGCTCCCAAATATGCAGTTGAGCAAAGGCAACATCTGAGGAGCAATGAAACGCCTAGTGCCTTTCCAAGAGAACTCCTTCCTGGCCCTCTGCTCCCTCAGCATAGCCAAGACTTGAAAGAAAATAAATCATTACTAGTAGGGTTTAATGCACCATGTCCTCCACATTTTTGTAGGTTCTTGAGGGAGCAGAAGAAGCAGGCCTTTTATTTGCAATTTCCAATCATTCAAGTGCCTGAAAAATATGGGGGTCGACCTTCGTTGTGAAGATTACTAATTTAAGCAATCCTTGTGATGTTGCAAGGTCCAGAAACCTCTCACAAATGGGACAGTTTCCACCTCATAGATTTTCCAAAAGCAGATTCTTTGCTCATATCCTACCACAAATAACCAATACGAAATATTTTAGAGCGATTCCAAACCATAAACCAAATGTCAGATGGCAAGTAGACATCTCTAGTTGACTAGTCCCATGACCACCTCCTTAGGTTCCCTTTTTGACTTTTTTCCTCACACCTTCTTTTTCCGTGCAAGTGTTCAGTATCCATAACCATTTCCTAAACAAGGATGATAAGCGTTATGGAAAGCCAGCCTCCCGAATTTGGTAGGCCACTGCACCTTCTCCCCCATTTCCACGGAACTAATGGATACTCGAGTCCTGCTTGGTCATTCCCCAAAAAAAGTCCCTTTCATGCCTCTTCTCCACCAAAGTCGCCAATGGAAAGAAAGACACAATTGATGCACATTCTTCAATGCACACTTCTAATCAACATGAAATTTCCACATTTAGGGACCTATGTACGCTTCCAAATTGCCAGTTTCCACTAAAGAATTACAGATTCTATATTCCTTGTTCCAAGTGATAAATTCATAGAGCCGTTAACTCACTGCATAATCCATATATGAGAGCAAGAACATAACAATTCTCGACCTCTCAAATCGGAAGCAAGACCCTCTAAATGCATAGACGTATAACATAAATGGGACTGTTGTTTACACACATCAAATCATTGTAGAATCATTCAATATAGTAGCTACTTCAATAAAGTGTTTCCTAGAAGGCATTTTAGAGTAAGGAAGCTACAGTAAACCGATTAAAGTTTTTTTGGTTTAATAATTGATTGCCTCCCTTTGAGAGAGATGAAAATGGGCATCGCCATTATTTTTTGTTAGAGATCTGTATTATATGTGCTGCTGCATCTCCTGCTTTTGGTAAATTCCTTTATCAATTAAGTCTTTGTTGGCCATGTAGGATGTACAAGTATGTCAGCTTATGCTGCACTTTCTGCTGCAATTCATTACCTTAATATTGTTTTCCTTTTTGCTGGGGAATTCAGGTCCGCACTTACTCAGAATGGGTTATAGATGGAGAGTATGATTGGCCTCCTAAATGCTGCCTGTGTCATGTTGTCCTTGAAGAGGGGACCGATTCGCAGACTACTCGATTGGGTTGCTTGCGTATGTTATCTTGGAGATAAACTTACTCCTCTGAAGTGCTGTATTTCTCTTTACTCATACAGCATACTTACATGCCTTCTTTTTTGGGTTCATTTTAGATACTATACATACAAATTGCTTGGTTTCACATATTAAAGGATTTCCTCCACACACTGCTCCAGTTGGATATGTGTGTCCAGCTTGTTCAACTTCGGTAAGAATTACTTCTGGACTTCTAGTTATTGTTATTTTCTCCTTTTTATCACAAACATTTCTTTGGTTTTTGCAAGTTAATGTTCCCATTTGTCACTAAAACTGTAAGTGTTTTGTGTCGAAAGCACTTTTTAACGACAAATGAGGCAAATGGTAATGTGACCAACTTCTTAATAGGATTGGTTGTTGTTGGAATGTGGCTAAGAGTAAATAGAGGAAAGAACTCAAAAATCTTTCATGCATTTTTGTAGAGACATTTTCAGAAAAGGCAACAGATGCATAACATTTAAGCAGACTGACAAATTCTGTGGAGGTGATCAGTTTAGGGTTATGGCTACCCTTGGAGCTTCGTTTTTTTTTCAGTGTCTGTTACTTGTATACACATGTAGGTGAATAAACTAGAATGTGGTAATGGGAGAAAGGGGGACTTGAAAAAATGGAGAGGAAGAAGATGCTTGCTTCACCTGCTCAGGGAATCTGGCACAACACTCAAATTTCATAATACTTGACTCTAATAAACTTGCAGCGATTAATCAACACGTAGGAGAAAACACTTGGACGGAGAGAGACCCATTTTTTTTAAAGTATCAATATAGCTTACTAATATGACTTGACTAACTTGACCATCTTAATGTTACAAATCCCAATAGTGTCCTAGTGTTGCCATCAAAGCCCAATTTCCCGAACACCAATACGAAATGAAATCCATGCGTAATTCCAATTGTTCCAACTTCCAAAGCCTATGCCAATGAGTAGCGTATCAGATTATTATCTTAGAAGAGAGGAGTTTCTATCTGCCAGAGCTGCTCAATGAGTTTTGAGATCGTATGACAACGTGCCAGACGGTTTTGGTGGGTTAAACGTTGTGATGACGTCTTCGATAAATTTCTATAAAGAAGCAAATTCTTTTACTACATACAGCTTTTAGAGCATGACATTTCTGATCTTCACGTGGGGGATGTATAATCCAGCCCAAGAGGTTCACCTATTAGTTCTTAGAATAGATTGTGAGCAAGTGCATGAAGCTGCCGTATCAGGTCCAGTGTACCTTGAAGGAAGTTAGTTCTTAGAATAGATTGTGAGCAAGTGCATGAAGCTGCCGTATCAGGTCCAGTGTACCTTGAAGGAAGTACAACACCCTCCCCCTCTTTTTTATCATTAAAAAGAGAAACTAAACCATAGAAGAAAATGAAAGCAGATGTAAAAACATAATTTTGTGTGTAAGTATCCACCACTTAAAGGCCCAAAAAAGTTCATTTATATGGTTATAAAGTGAAGGTAATTTTTTAGCACAAAACAGAGCTAAATTTCAAAATATGACACATGGTATAATCAAAAGGAACAACCAAACACAAGAAACAGCCACCCTATCTCCAGCGTCCAGGCTAACTCGGCAAGACAGTCATGGGAATTTCCCATATCAGGCATAGTTGGTAAGAGTTTGAGGTACTCTATTATTCTAGCACACTTCCTCTAGCTATATCGTGTTATCACATATTACAATACGACTTCTGGCTGAAATCAAATTTTTGTATGCTTAGTTGGAAAGTTTCGCTGCAATTAAACATAAAGATGGAATCTAGTCGTACAACTTGAGAGCTCAAATTGTTGGAATGGTTGGCATCACGCCATGCTTGTTCTTGAACTAACTCAGCTTAAAAGTGCTTTTGCTTGACCAAGTTTGTAAGTTAAGTTTAGGATGGGTTAGGTTGGGTTGCTTGTTGAGAATATGCTTAATATGTTTGACAAGATGGTTATATCCAGAAGGCCATAAGTGGGTGAGCCACTGAACATCATCATGTGGAGGCTTAAGGATATGCTGTAAATTCTAGCACAGGCTTTTGAAAAAAAGAGAAAGAGTTTCAAGAAAAAGCCTTAAGGGTATTTGAATACTTTTACATATTGATCTTGTTGTGGTTCGTTTTGGATTGGTGCTTTGTCACTGCAGATATGGCCTCCTAAAGCTGTTAAAGATTCAGGATCTCGTCTTCATTTAAAGTTGAAAGAAGCAATAATGCAGGTAATGCTCTCATTGGCTTTAAATGAGTAATGATAAGTGATTGCTTTATGACCATTTGACAACCTACTTTATATCTTGTTCCTCTCTCAGAATATGCTGCAACATCAGACGTGTTATAAATTTTCTTGACCTGTAGAGAAAACACAGCAAGAAAGTTTATTGCTAAAGCAGATACTGCTTCGCCATAGTAGCATATGATTGGCAAGCACTAGTTAACAATTTTTGAAAGCGAATGCATCTATATCACAGCGAAGCAACCCATTTTATTTTTCCACAAAAGGGGATATTTAGTGGTGTAATCAAGCCCTACCCTACCCTACCCTATTCTTAACTTTGATTTTGCATTTTTTCCTTTATCCTTACTGTTTATATATGTATCTCTTCATTGTGTACACAATGCTTTGAGTACGTGTTTGATGTGGTAATTTACCCCGAAGGAGATAATTAGTGGTATAATTACGCCCAAACTATTTTTTATAAGTTTTTGCATTATTTTTTTCGTATCCTTACTCTCTTCTATAGAAAGCTTTTTTTTGTATCTTGATATAAGTGCTGTCCTTTTATTCATCTTATAGTGGAATAATGGTTTACCTGTTCTTTTGTATTATTGCACAAATAAATAGTATACGCAAGATGGATAACTTAGCTTTTCTGCAGACTGGCATGGAGAAGAACTTGTTTGGAAACCATCCAGTTTCTTTGCCAGCACCACCTGCTTTTGCCTCGGACCCGTTGATGCAAATAACTGCTAGTGGGTCAGTAGCAAAAGAAAGTGAAGGATACTCCGCTGCAACTGGAACCAGTTCTACACAACCTTCAAGCACAGATATCGTCGAGATAGAAGGTCCTAGTTCGACGAATTCTAATCATGAACCCAATTTCATGAAAAGTCCAAATCCTGCTGTTGTAAGTAGACGTTTCTGTTAATCAGTCACCTTTTAAATTGAAAAGATTAGTGGGAATATACCCTACCCTGCGCCACCCCTAAAGGGTCTAATTGGATGAGGGTGTTCATATGGGGAACCTGATTGGTTGAGAGAGTAGGTAGGTGATGTGGTTATCGTGGTAAAAGAACAAAAGTTGGGGCCAAAAGCAGGGTTGAGTTGCTAGCTAATTGTAAAATGCTTTAGAATATGAAATGGCTAAAGAACAAATGGGGCAAAAGATAGCTCACGGCGCATGCTCATCCTCTACTTGTCCTTCACGTTTTGAAAGTTACTTATCTTCCAACACCAGGGGCCCACATCCAATGCGCATATACAGCCAAAAATCCCTTATTTATGTTCTACAAAATGCACTACCCATCACACGATCATAAGAACCCAGGATATCCATCTCTCTCTCCATCAATATATCTTTTTCACGGAGCAGAGTGGTTGTTGCAAAGCCCCATATCGCCTTTGAAAACCCTGGAGACCTGGGTGGTAAAGTCCTCCTTTGTCTGAAAATGGTGAAGTACTGGGGGTTTGTCGGGGTCGGGTTGTGGTTGCATCTCTTGGGGGATGTGGAGAAGTGGACTGGGTGGGTGGGTAGGAGTAGTAGTAGGAGGGAGGGTTGCTCTGTTTCCCCTCATTGCCATTTCTATATGGGTCAGTATCTCCTTTGGCTGCCCATACGAAAGGTCACAGTACGTGCGTGGGTGCTTATATGCAAAACGTTATTTTGCAAGATTATAAATTTGCTTCATATTGCAACACAATAATCTTAATGCAGGCGCATGTTTTTGTGTTTGCTTACATGTGCATCTTTGCTTTCCTCCTCTTCTTGTATTTACTTTGTCACAATACTAAAGAATGCACAAATTGCAGCCGGGTGCTACGACAAGAAAGAGTGCATTACAAGTTGAAAGGCAAAACTCTGAAATTTCATATTATGCTGATGATGAAGATGCCAACAGGAAAAAGTACTCGCGAAGGGGTGAGTAGAGATTATTTGTTATTTCGCACTACTATTTCTTTTTTATATGGCCCTTTTTGTTGACGAAGGCTGGTTGAATGAATGTCGCCTTACGAATTGGTACAGGTAAAATCTGTTAGTTCTTTTCATTTAACATGCTACTACGGCGTGTTTTATGGATGTAAGTTTGTTGAGAAAAAGATGAAGATGAGATAGATCTTTGACTTCTAATCAAATCATCGCATGTTGGCATTTGGTGGGATGCTAACAAAGCTCTAAATTATAGGTACCTTCCGCCATAAGTTTCTTAGGTCGCTGCTACCTTTCTGGTCTAGTGCATTACCAACTTTACCAGTGACTGCACCGCCACGGAAAGATGCATCAAATGCAGATGATGTTCCAGAAGGTCGTATGCGGCATAGATCTTCAAAGATGGATCCAAGAAAAATCCTTCTCATGATAGCAATCCTGTAATGTTTTCCAAAACCCTTCTACTTTTTGTTAATACATCTTTCGTGGAATCTAGCTCATAGGAAGAAGCGTAGCTATCTGCCTTGCCTAGTAAGGGAATAAATCAGAAAGAAAAGACCCGAGAAACAGTTGAAAATCAGCGGGTGTTTCACATCTTCATCAATGTGGTTCAGTGATTAGTCCATGAGCATATTTTTAGGGAGGCAGGCAAGGTAATGGTTTTCCCATGCTAGTCTTATCAAATGATTGCATCTTTTGGTCTTGCAGATATACTTCTTCTGCACCATCAATTCTTTATCTTCTAGCCTTAATAGTACCACCAAGAATGTGGATGCATGCTCTATAAACGTTGCAATGTGCCTACTCATCCACTTTTAGAATGTTGCTACCTCTGTCTTTTGATTAGTTTACCCCCAAAAGTTACATGTCGAAAAAGAAGAGTTTAGTGCAACCTTTTAGATTTGGCCATCATGGAATCCATCTAGCAAAACAAACCAACAGAAAGCCGTCTGCATCCATGTCATTTCAAACCTCAACCAAGAGTAAACATAGATTCAGGAGAAGGACCAAATGAAGTAATCTGTGTCTTTTAGCCCGGGTATTTGCCTTTTTTTTGTCAGCACCACATAGAGTCACCTCTGTGATTAGTGCAACTGTTCTCTCTCATGCAGGGCCTGCGTGGCAACAATCGGCATTATGTATTACAGACTTGCACAAAGTGGCCTTGGTGAGGAAATGCCTGATGATGAGCAATAGTGATCGGCCTCGTAGGTTGTGATGTAGCTTGGGTGGCAGTATACTATTTTCTCGTGTGAAGATTTCCTGGTTCCGTGTGCTTTCCTGCTGCTGCTTGTCACTTTCAGCTCCTCCCTTGTGGAACATACTCTTCTACAGGTATACATGCCGGTGATGAAAGGAAAATGTTTAATTTCCCATCTTGCCCATCTTGCCCATCTAGCTCTTTGCTGTTCTTTTTTCCAACCCACGCGCGGGAATCAAGTGGAATAGGAAATTGAAGAATAGAAGATCTTGTCTATTATCTAAATTTTCTGGTTTCTAACTTTTCTCATCTAATAAATTTGATAGTTATGCGTACCGAGTTTGATTGAATCAAGTGGCGATCTGCATTAGGTGGTTTTTTTGGCTCTGTCCTCTGATCTGTGAAGTGTCCTTCCGCGGAAATGTCGGTGAAATTCAACTCCCAAAAATGGTTTTGGTGACTTAACATACACAGAGAAAAGTAAAAATAGGCCGTACTGGGAAAGAAGGAAGGAAAAGGTATTGGTACGGAAGAGCGAATGAGTTCACTTGTTACTCAGTCCTGCTTGGTGTGAGATGACACAAAAATAACAAGTGATTTCTTGCTTGCTGCTCTACGCTATTCGTGCATATTGCTTGCTGTTTGCGATTCTTTCCTATGTCATGTGCCACTTGATATTCACCTTAAGCTGTGTTTTCCGTGTCATGTGCTAAGGTATTGCAAAATCTTGCATTTCTTTAGATACTACACCACTTTGAACCAACTTTTTGCTACTTGCGCTGGTCCTCTCTTTAGAAAAGCATCAAGCACTGATTGGTCGAAGTTAAACGCTCCTCAAGTCCAGCTTTTATTACAAGAACAAATGAACTTTTTTATGCGGGTAATATAGGTAAGGGACAACATTGATTTGCCCTCTATGTAGAAGGTTTATACTTCGAGTAGCATCTGCACTTACCAATACTGCGGTCTGCGTCTAAGAAATATAGTTACTCTACTTCTTCTTGGACGTGGCGAAGGTAGCCATGCTTAAACCATGAGAATATTAGAGTTCAGCAGCCACCAAAGCTACAGGTGCATACCATGAATTCTGCTCTGCTAACCTCCCTCCCCATTGGGCCGCATTCCATTAAACGAGATAACATCACGAGTGTCATTAGTCGAGCCTGTGAGTTCCGAAACATTAACTTTAAATGGGCTCACTCCAAGCTTTATGTACCAATATTAAATTTTTAGAAGTCAATCATTGAGTAAAAAGAATGGAATAAAATTGTTTAGCAATTGAGTGCAACTATTACTTTTTTTTAGTAGTATATATGGCTTGTGGTCACGCGTCATATGCACGTGCCAAGTCAAAGCAAAGCCTCTGGAGTCTGGGCAATTCGCAGCGAGTCGTACCAACTGAAAGTATGAAGGCTTCGCTAGCAAGAGTAGTACCATTATTATGATCATAACTCGCAAACGACAAGTTATTAAGGGCGATCTGTTAATTCTGGTTACACATTTCAACTCACCCCTTGGAGGAAATTATACTGGCAACAAGTCTTCATGCTATCACAGCTGAAGATGGTTATACCACAAATATCGTTTCTTGTACATTGATACGACAGTGAGGACGAAGCTACACCTGCGTAGGTAATAAGCAAATAGCAACAGTATACCAAAAATCAAGTTTAAGGGAGTATCAATCTAATCACTTCAAGCCTGATGGTTTTCATTCAACTTTAATATTAAGGTTCGATCATCTACGACTGTTGGCTCGCGGCTGTGACAATGCCTCTTGCACTTGTAATGATAATATTTGTATGTATGTTATCACTCACCTTTTCAAACTTATGAGGAGGCAAAGGCTACATTTGGGTTGAACATGGGATCAACTTTAAAGAGTGTGTTGCACCAACCACCACCTCAATTAACTAGTATTTTCCTCATACCGTGAGACACGGAAAACCCTTTAGATTACTGCAATTTAAATTCTATCGTTGTGTTGAAAAATTAGCTCAGAAGAATCTGTTATGGTTGGTTATGGATAGTCAATTAGAGTAATGTTGTTTAAAGAAGTAAAGCTTAAACAAACTGGAGTCATCCTTGTAAGTTGATGCGCACAATGCTGATGTACAGACTGGAGCAAGATTTGATTATTGTGCAAGGGATTGTGGCTGTCCACGGAGACTTTTCTCTATGTAAGTTCCAAATTTCACGCAATGATGTGAACGATGAATCTAATCGTTATCTCCGCATCGGCCGGTCTTTCTCTTTCTTTGTTAATCAGATTTTTACTTTATTTTTTAATCAATTTCAACAATCAAAATTGTCTTTCAGCGATAACTTTAACTTAGTGACATAAGCGATTTTGGTAATTTACAAGTGAAGAAAGCATACTTGAACGTATTTCTTCTCTGGCCAAACTGTCCTTGACTAACAAATAGCATGGTCATGGATTAATTGATATTTGGTTTTAACTCCAAGCTCCCATTACCAATACTTAATCCCTTCTCTCTTCAAATTATTGTTTTATTCTCTCTTTTTCTTTACCATATTAGGCAAGGGAGCTTAGCACTTTGTTTTTTTATTAGTATCTTTTTTTTGGGTTTAATGTTCCTAATTCTATAGTACCTACAATCATGAACCCGTGATTAGGAATGTCAATGCAATCAGGGGGTTTCCCTTTTTTTATAAACAGCTAAGCTACTGAAGCGAATATGCGGCTTTCCGCTTTCCTATTAGGGAGTGGGATTAGAAAACTATCTCTTTTATGATATTGGTAGTGGCTTCCTCGTGTGACCAAATAAAAAACTTAGTAAGTCTTATTAAGGAAACACGGAATCTATATTATAATATCTTCGACTAATAATAACTACTCACTAATTTAAATGAGAAGTGGTCCATGAATATGTGGGGAAATGCAGCAAGCAACTAAGGGAGTCCTTGGCAACATTTTTCACTGGGCTTAATTGCATTCATCTCCTGAGATTGTGGTAAAATTATGGTTTAAAACATAAAGCTTGAAAATATAACAGAGCGCGATTAAAGACATGAAATTTGTATCTGCATTGTCCATCCGTCGTTGAACCGTTACAAAAGTACTTTTTTTTTAGCTGAACGGTTTGACTCATATTAAATCGGGTTAAATGAAATTGTCTAAATCAAAATGGGATAAAACATGACACGTTAAACTAAGGTAGCCTTTGAAACTCAATTGATTTTCTGTTTTTTTTTTTCTAATTTTGTAAACTGAAAAAAAACGCGTTTGACATACAATTTTTGTTTTTTTTGCCTCCAATTTTGAAACTAGGGCTGTTTTGAAAATTTTCATTTAAGAATTTTGGATTTTCAGTTTTGATTTTTATCTAGAGACCACTACCATCCTCCCACCGCCATAGTCATTGTCCACCGCCTGCCCCCTTGGCGACCACCGTCGCCTGCCACCGGCCGCCACCGCGGCCCCCAGGACACTGCCTGCAGCAGGCCACCGTCACGCCCCACTACCGCTACTGCAACCACACCAATAAAAACTGATTAATCAAACACCCAAATGAAAAATTTTAAAATTAAAATTGGATAATTAAACACTCATTTGCTTTTGTAAAAAATAAAAAGTAAACTGGTTTTAATTTTTGTTTTTTTAAAAATAAAAAATTAAAACTGAAAGTGAAAGTTATTTCAAACAGAGTCAAAGGGGCATTGTGGGAATAGGACAACTTGGGTTGGAAAGAGGGAGACACCCCCACATTGCCATCCTACTATCTTTCTGGAGTTCCCTTCACGCATTTTGCTATTTCTTACGCCATTTGCAAAAGATTAGTACGACACATAACTATCTCTCTAGATCTTACACTCTGTAAACTTATCAAACTCCTTTTACGAGTGGAGTTAACCAATCCCTCACAACTCCAATTTTAGATTTAAAATTCAACGTACATTTAAAGAGTGTAAAAATCAACGGAGCTACCATAAATTTATATAAATTCTCTTATTTAAGCATTAAAGAGCAGAGAATCAATGGATACAACTATCTAAGCAATATAAAACTGCAGATTTTTATGCGCTTAGATGGGTGGGTTCATATGATATACCCGAGAAAAATTTATTTTCTGTTCTCTTTTTATCCTTACGGTTACGAACAACAAACTTCGTTGTTGATTAGTCACCTTCTAATTGTCGCCAATAAATAAATAAATAAATTAATAATGAAGAGCCTGGGGTGGGTCGGGGAGGTCGAAGAGTCCAGATTACCCGTTCAGGCAAAATGAAAAACGAAGAGCAAAAAACTCTCGATGATGAGGACAGAGATCAGATTAATAGGGTTACCAGATTATTAGCGAAGACATAGATTATGCACATACATACAGGCGCACGAGTGTGTACGTGTAATCTGTATCCTAAACTGCTTAATTAATTCGAATCTGGGCTTTACGCGGAGATCGTGCAGTGGCCGGCGCGAACTTCGATTCGATGCGCAATCATCGCCGGAATCTCCGGAAGCCGAAAATGGCCGTGGACGCAGCTCCTCTGATGCTCGATTCAAGGTACTTATTACTCGCATTCGACTGTTAAATTTCACTCTGCTGAGAATTCTTTTGGCGGGAAAACTCCCTCGACCATGCGATCAACTGTGCTGCTTTTTATCCATAATCGAGCCGCCTTTGTTTACTTTGGTGCCTATTGTCCGTTTGTTTTTCGAGCATAACAAGCTATATTTCTCTAGTGTCGGCACAGTTGTTAATGTCACTAATCAAGAATTGTTTAATAGAGCCAAGCGATATATCATGCGTTGGTTTATGAGCATCTATAGGTTTCTCGAAGTTGCTAATTTTATGCAAGGCGATGCGATTAGAAACCCTCGACATTCGAATCTTTAGAATATTATGCTACAGCGTGTCATGTATCCATTGATGTTGTCATAATGATCACCTTATGACATTTTTGTAGTCCATAAGCTCTTGCATAACCGGTCTTACATACAACATTGAGATAAAAGGAGCTGAATGCATAGTTTATCCGGTGATACTGAAGGACTGGGATTTACCTGTTTCATTTTTTTTGTTTTTTGTGGGGGGAGCAAGAGACTTGGTCCTATGGCGCTATGTAACCATCCAATCGTAGTTTTGTTTCAACATAATTGATGATTTTAAAATGCCCTAGAATTGAGGGTTCCTTTAGCGCTCTGTGCTGACTGTTATCTTCTCTGGGATTGAGGTTTCTCAAGTATTTATTTTTTGTTGTTCTCATAATTCTCTTCTTGTTTCTATATATATCTGGCAATTCTCAAAGTAGAGATTCTGTTACCGTGGATGACATGGTAGGAAATCCTTAACAGGGTTTTAGCTAATCGGGATCTATTATTGCTTAGCTTATCTTCAGTTATTTCATTTCTTCACTAAACATGCTAAATCAACTGCAAAAGTTAAATCATTTATTAGAGTTGATTTCAGGAAACTTGCGATAATTATTACTAACTACTTATTCGAAAGGGAAAAGGTAAGTTTAGTCATTTATCTTTCTCCGTTCTTTCAAGAGTGTAGCAAATAGTATGCCGACTGTTCATCCAAAACAATAATTAGTCTCAGTGGTTTTCACGCAGTCTGGAGCTGTATCCTTTAGTGGGTTCTTTAGTGGTGGAAGAAATTATAGTTCTTTTTTATGGTGATGCTGTGTCAAGTGGTTGCTAGGATAGATAGAAGCAAAATACATGTCGGGATCCGTTATGGTGATTTTGTCACTTTGAAGAAGGTGTTGAGGATTATAGCTCGAAGGAGAAATATAAATTGGAACAAACAACATGAAAGTCCTCTGAGAAACCTTTGCTGTTTTGACATCTAGGCGCAGGATGTGCTTCCTGAAAAATTTTCTGTAGTTCAGCAAGCCCCTTAAGTTAGAGATACTGGTGGTGTTTTCCAGTAGCGGGCAACCTATGGGCTATCTTAGCCAAAAGAAAAAAATAACTAAGCAGGATGCCTGGTTTGGCACCATTAGTACTATCTTCGGGAGGTGGGGAGGCTGCTCATTATTTGTCAATCAATTGCTTTACATTCGTATTTATTCTCTTATAAAAATGCCATGGCTAGTCAATAGGGCACATCCCTTTGCTTCTGTTTAGTCCTGGGTTATGTTACCGCAATAGTGGTATGCAAGTCAATGGTCCTAGAGATGCAGAGGGGAGAAGGATCAGGCAGAGTTACTGAAAAACCAAGTTCTCCTCGTTTTTGTTCTCTTTCTATATTCTTTGCTGGCAGCGTGGTGACAGTCTAATTATTTTGAGGGTGACGCCAAATAAAAGACCACATCAGGATTCACAGGACTTCGATGTCGATCCAGGAGTATGGGACAATACTAATCAATTCGAGGCAGAAAATAGCAATCATAACAGTGGTAGTCTTTAAGGTTTTAGGTCAGAAAGGTCAGACCTGCCAGTGTGGAACAGCCATAGTAACAAGGGTAGTGGTAGTTGTGGTGGCGAGCGTATCTGTGCCCCTTAGCAGTGCCTTCCAGCACTTGAGATTTACCTCTCGAAGTCCCAAATATAAATTTCCATAGGCTACTGACTTGCACATTTGACCAACACCATGAACTGCAAGGCTCAATGGCGATTTTAAAAAGTGGCATTTGTGGAAAGGCAGCCTTTTGCTTTCTTATCCATTCTATGCCATGCGGACATATGATGGTGATATCATTTTTGGGTAAACTGGGTTTGGAGGGAGGTAAACTATTTGAAGGAGCTAGCAGGGCTTTATATGCTAAGTGGTGTAAGTAGCCTTCGTGTAGTATTGTACAGTCATACTTTATAATCTTGCTTATAACTCACGTCTTTGCCAGCGACCTTTAGGGGAATGCATTCCCCAATAAAGTAGTTATGGAACTTGAGGTGATGCCAAGAGTGGGGTTTGCTTTGAAGATTTAGGGTGTTTGACCCAATGTTCTACATTTTTATAGCAAACTACTGTTGGGTTAGTGTCCAACATTTTGATAACAAATTGTCATGATATAAGCAGTCACTGAATGGTGAGAGAGGGAATTCAGGGAAGGAACCATTCTCTTTTAAACAAGTGTACATAAGGACTAATGACATGACTTACCTGGTGAAATGTGTTAGAGGAATCTAGTTAATGTCGTGTAATTAACTTTGTAGCTACAAAACATGATGAAAATGATGGTTTGAACCAAGTCATAATGTAATAGATTCAAGGAACATTTGTTAGGTTGAGATCATTAGGGGAGACAAAAATCCAAGTTGGAATATAGTGTCTGGTTCCAGGCAGTTTGAGAATGTCAGATCCTCCTCCACGATCTTGCCGTCCTTTCTTGATCTCGTTGTCATTAATTTTAGCTTCTGACCATTTAATTATGATCTTAACATAATTGGACCCCCCACGTTAGAGTGCCAGGTACGATCCTCTACCTCCATTCCCCAAATATCACCTTCCAGATTGTTATTGTTTAGCTTTTTTGATACTAACTGTTACAGTTTGTGCCTTTTTTAATGATTGGCCTTCAGACAAAAATCATTCTCATATGCTTATTTGGTTGAGTTAAAGGTGTGTTTAAAGCATCTGAAAGGTTGCATTATTTTTATCCATAATTGCGTAACTTGGCCCCTCTCTGAGTTGTACTTGGCCCATTACGGACTCTTCATAATTGGTTAAGAAAACTGGGACCTTTTATGTTGAGTTTTGTTGTTAATAACTGAATCTGGTTATACAAATGAAGTCAATTTTGTATCACATCCACATAGATGTTCGTATAAATAGATTCTTGTTTCCATTTTCTCCAAGTATCAAGCTCATCATAGCCTCTCTTAAGAATCAACTCCTGAAATGGAAAACCCTTCACTTCCATTAGGCTTTCACTTGTTGCAAGAAGATATGGGGGGACCCATACCAGAAGGAGAATGGAGCTCCTTCAGTGGGATGCACTTTAATGAGGAGGCGGACTTCATGGCGCAGTTGCTTGGTAACTGTTCACTTCCAAGTGACGTACCTGGAGCTTCTAGCTTCGGTGCTAGCTCTAATTTTTGGCCTGGCCATGAGTCAACTATAAACATGGCGGGGATTGGTGATGGTGTGCATTCTTCAGATAACTGTAAACTTGAGATGCACTGTTTTTCCAGAGGGATTAGTTACAGTGACGGTAGCAGTATTCTTTTTCCCACTTCAGGTCATGGAAGCTATTACTGTAATGATATTAATAAGATTTTGACTATGAACAATAGTTCTATGTCAGCGAATGATTGTACACGAGAGTGTAAAATCACCGGCTCACCTACCAACCTAATGGAAGAAGATGACTTCCTAAACCAAGACATCGGTAGTGGCACTATGGAGGAGCTTGGTGGCCAACTGTCTGAACCTGTTTTTCTCGGAAAGAATCTGCAGCTAAAAACGGAATCGGAGATGCCACTTCAAGGGCCATCTAGAGAAGATAAATTCAACATCCCATTGGAGAATCCTAAGAAAAGATCTCATAACACTGAAGATGTGAGTATATCTGATGCAGTTATCACTTTTATTTTGTTTGGCAGTTATCAAGATATTGTTATCAATGTGCTAGTTTATCTATGAGACATGTCTTGGAAATGATTTACAGATTACAGATTTCTCAGATTATAAGAAAAGGAAATGTGTTGCCGTTTCTCATCACGGTTCTATTTATGTAGGTCCAGAAGAAAAAGAGGGTGGTAAAGTCCAAGAAACACCATCAGCTTGTCTCAACGGGAAAAAATGATGAAGAGAACAATGCTGCTTCTCATAGGCATAGCTCTAGCAGCTCTTGGTCGGAAGACGACTCCAATGGTTCTCAAGAGTCGAATGGAGGAGCGACTTCAACTTCAAGCATGAAAAATGCTGTAGTTGTTCCCAACTTAAATGGCAAGACACGTGGCAATAGAGGGTCAGCAACTGATCCCCAGAGCCTTTATGCAAGGGTAAAATTCCTTTTACAGTTGGCAAAGTATTCCACACCTTCACTGAGTAAACTGCCCTCAACATACAGCTAATTGACTCATCATTTTTCCATCTTGTAGAAAAGAAGAGAGAGAATAAATGAGCGACTCAAAACCCTTCAAAACCTAGTTCCAAATGGGACAAAGGTAGGCTGTTGTCCTTGGATTACAATAACGGTAGTTTTTTATAATTGAGAAAGGGAACCTCAGAACTGATTTGTCTGGTATGGCAGGTTGATATTAGCACAATGCTTGAAGAGGCTGTACAGTACGTGAAGTTCTTGCAACTCCAGATCAAGGTGAAGGGAAAAAGATCCCAACTTATTTTTTATGTACACGTGAAGGGTTTTGGGATAAGAAGATTGTTAACTAACAATCTGGTCTTTAATAATCTAATATGATTTTATATTCGTATGTCTTGAGAGATACCAACAATGGACACGGTGGGAAGGTTAATATATTCATCAGCAATAAGGCAGTACAATGCCACCTCTGTTTGACCATGGGATAACAACGTTGCCTTGTAAAATGAATTCTTGATCCTAATGCTGACTTCCTCTTCTTGGGGTTTTCTTTGCAGCTCTTAAGCTCTGATGATCTATGGATGTATGCTCCAATTGCGTATAATGGGATGGACATTGGGCTAGATTTGAAGATCACCACGCCAAGATGACCAACTTGGAAGATGAATGGTGGTGCTGGATTAATTCCAAGTATAATACCCACGATTATTTTTGGAATGCAATAAAGTCACCGTGAACCGGCAAATGCTTCTATTCTTAATCCCTAACCAGATAAAGCGGCCCTATCGTATCTTTGAGGTCATCTTTGGGAACAGATGTTTAGGCGGAATAAACTCTTAGTTCTCCTTGATTCTTTTGTAGAATTTTTTGACAATTGCCCAATTTATGATGGATCTACCTACGTGAATCTTAGCCATTCTTGGTATGGTAATTGAAGACGATTGGTCAAGTGTATCTACTTCACTTTTAATCAATTGGTCAATTTGGCGGGTGTACTTGAAACTTTTTAGGAGTAAATAAGATAACTGAAGTAATATTATCACGATTGACAACAATTATTCTGGCGTTGGTACTCGGCTCGTTTAGCTTTGCTTGTTTCCGGGTCGTTTTGGTTGGGCTTGACTTGTGTTGGTTTCGAGCTCATAATTGTTGTTCAAGCTCATACTTGGCTCGTTTAGTTCTATTAGCCGAGCTCTCTAGATCGAGAGCTTGAGCCCGTGTTAAGGCTCGGGGTCATGTTTGTGAACATTATTGAGCTTTGCTCGCTTTATCTTAATCAACCAAGTTCTCCCAAATGCTAGATGAGCCTTAATTAAACTTGAATTGATTGATGTGAAAAACAATAATAATAAGCTAAACGAGCCTGCAGTTGAGTGATATTCAGCGCGCCTTGTTCATTAAATGAGCCCTGATACAACCCTAACTGGTTCAAACAAGACCAGTTAAATTACGCAACCTCGCTCTCTGTGCAAAAGCCTAGAAAGAGTGATTCATTTGGATCACTGCCACAAGGAGTTGCTGAGGTAGAGCTTCAGCTGGACAGTGAGCTTGCTGCTATAGCTGAGTTGATTAGGCATTATTCAGTGTTGCATTGCCTGGAAGTCCTTTACTGCTTGTTCTTTACAAATTAAGGGATTTGCAAATATATGGTGAAAGTAACCATTAAAAGAATCATGCCTTAGCCAACTTAGCCAGGGATCTGGAAATTTTGAGCCCTAAACCAGTTCTCTTAAATTGACTTGTAGAGTTGTAGTTACTTACTACAACTTTTCTAGCAGTGTTGATTTAATACAATCACAATAAATTAATGAAAAGGGATAGCTGTAGCAAACCCCCCGAGGTTAGGGAAGAAGTACAGTCAACATTATTGACTTTTCAAATGTTACATGTTAGACTAGAATATTAAATATTCATGATACATTTACTCTTCTGTTATAATACTTTTTATATTCTATACGTTTTTTGTTTATGTTAGCAAACTCGTACTTTAAAAATGTCAATGCAGCCCTTTATACCCTTTACCTTTCAACACACCCTCCCCACCTTCAACCTTCACCCTTTTCAAAATACACACACACACACTGGATTCACCCACAATCACCACTCACAGTGGCGATTGCAGTTGTGACAGGTGCGTGCGAGCATGTGGGTGAGAATGTGTGCTTGCATGAGTGTGTGTGTGTGTGTGTGTTCGCGTGGTGATTATGGATTCACCTACAATCACAAATTCTCACCCACAATCACCACTCATGGTGGCGACTACGGTTGTGGCAGGTGCGCGCGAGCATGTGGGTGGGAATGTGTGCTTGCATGAGTGAGTGTTCGCGTGGTGATTCTGTGGGGAGGGGGGTGACTGGCGGTGTGTTGTGGTGATGGGTAGGATGTTTTTTGTGGGGTACATTGGTGATTGGTGTGGCTTGTGGAGGGTTGCAGTGGTGGTGATGGAAGCAGTGGTGGGCTGCCATGGTGGTTCGTGGTGTAGTGGGCGAAGGCATGAATTGAATCAGTTAGTGTTTGTGTGAGAAACGAATCAGTGTTTATTTGCGAATTCAATTAAAGAGGGGGTGTGTGAATTTGATCATACAAAGTGTGCATGTGTATCTAAATTCAATCAGTATGCGCGCGCGAGATAGATTGATGTTATGCTTAGTGATTGGTGGTGATGTTGAACTTGAAGAGAGAATACCAAGAAAGGGGTGGAGTAGTGTTCTGTTTGAAAGCTACAAACACAAAAAAAAAGAACAAGAAGAAAGAAAGTTAAGGAAGTCAAATGAAATGAAAATTCAACACAAACAAAGGGGTTGAATCGTCTTTTCACCCAAAACGTTAGGGCCGTCTGTCAACAGACATATTTAATATTTTTCATAGTCAATAGACACGCGTGTAATTAACCCCTAACCTCAAGGAATTTGCAGTCATCATTCCAAAATAACAGAAGCCATAAACGCTTCAGTTGATCTCATGCCTCACTTGAAAAAATGACGAGTGTTTCACAACATAAGTATATTATATGTGCTTGAAAATTACCTAATAGAACTAAAGATCTTTGTTGAACATGTGAAAGACTTCGAAATTTAGGACCAAAGCCTCATATCCAAGTTGAAGACGAAAATGTCAAACCACATCATTTAAAAGAGTGAAAATGCAGATCTAGCACCCAATTTCGAATGCATTAGTTAAACAACTATTTTGGCGCAGATAAAATCAATCCAACAGCATTACGATCTTTGACACTTGACCTTTATTAGGTCAATGACTATATACTGATACTGATACTGATACTGTGATACAAACAGTTGCATCTCGAACAGTTAACCCTCCTCTGCGCAACCAAGAATGTGAGAATACAAGGCTTGCATCAAGAAGTGACAATTCAGCAACACTAGAGGGTGTACAAGACTACAAGATTGCAATTTCACGTTGTGAACAAGACCTTTTCATGATGTTAATAAACTGCTGTAGACTTCAGTGTCCAGTAAGTTTCAACCTGCCACACATCGAATCTCGATTCTTTGCCTCATTCCAGCAAGTCACCTTACAGACATCTGAATCATTTCGGGTATCCACTTTCTGTCGTCCAACATTTTAATAGATGTATAAGATCTTTCTTGTGCCCTTGGCCGGATACAAAAGATGCAGGACTCCCGGCATCACCTACGGTACTTAAAAGTAAGATGCTTTTTCAAGCGTGATCCTCACTGACATGATTTGGAACTTCATTTTGGCTGTCCAGAGGCATGTACTGTGCCATTATAGCTCTGATCTCTGAGTCCATGTATGACTGATAACAAAGTGCCAAGAAGTAAAATTAGGAGTGTGAAACCCACAAATGATTATGACCTGTATTCCTATTATTCATCTCTTATGAACATCCATCAGTAATTTACTCACTGGAGTGTCGACCCACATCAATATGTTTGATCCACACAAAAAAGGACCTACTATTTCCCCACCCCTGTCGACTCTTTCATCCACACAAAAGTCTATTTTTACAAGTCTAGTTAAACACACATTTTTCTCTTCAAAAGAATTATTCTGCAGGTAGTCCAGACAATAGTTGGCAGAAGAAATTACCTGGGAGGAGTATGTCTAATGCTAGCCCAACCAAACAAGAAGAACGAGGTAAGAAAACCGAAGTTTTAGAAGAGGAGATGTGGGGGTGGGTGAGTTGGCAGGGTGGGGGGAGGTGGTAGATGAGGGAGCAAACGGGCCTACACATTTAACCTAAGGAAATTCACTGTAATCTCAACACTGAGCTTCAATACTTCATTTCAAGCTTGCCCTCGGCTCGACACCAACCTAAGTATCAGCCTATACTTCTAAAACGTTATGTCTACCTTATGAGAATATTTTGACAAAAAATGCAAGCATGGCATATTAATCGGATTATGATAGAAGCTATGAAGGATAAGAGCCATGCTAGCAGGAAGGTAAGAGCTCAGAAAGCGAAATAATGCCACAACATGATTTTGAGGTAGCAAAGCTTACCCTCAATCTATATTTGTACACGAGATATGCTCCACCACCAGCCATAGCTAAACCAATAGCAATGACCCAGACAGCAGCCCATGCAGACTTTACTTCAGTAGACCTCTTGCCTGCTGATGACAATTCAGAGCGACGTAAAATTCAGCACTACCCACAGATTTCTGTGCATAAGCAAAGTAAACCAAAACGTTTGTTACAGTGAACGCACTTATGCAGGTATCATGGTCCCTGATATACAGAAGGTCCCCACTGCAAGTGCACTCATAGCTGCCCCAAGTATCCTTGCAGCTGCATTCAGGGCACTGACAGGCTTTCTTCTCTTTGCATTCATCGATATCTATGAAACAATCAAAAGAACAAAGATTGAAAAAGGATGTCAGATCAGGAAGTTGAAAATCAAAAGAACAAAGATTGAACAAGGATGTCAGATCAGGAAGTTGAATAACATAATCAAGCTTTTCTCTGTACCCTCTGTCGGGTGACTTAGGGTTAATATCAGAATGTTTTGAGTCCAGTTCTTCAAATTAAAAACCATAGTATTATTGAAAGTTAGATGATAAGAAAATCAGTGACATCCAAGAGCCGCTGTCTAGGAGAGATCCAAGCTCTAAAGATGCTTTACCATGAGTGTACACTTACTTTTAGAATATCGGTAATGTGAACAAAATCGAGACAGAGGCTAGCTGATTTCTTCCAATCACCACCACTTAGTTTGATTATATTTTATCTGACTAGTCAGAATTGTCTTTAAAAATCAAATCCCCCTCTTAGTATTATGCCCTTACGCAGATTGAGTTCTCCCTTCCATCGTGGACACAAGAAATGTTGCTAAACAACCTAAATCTTGGATAGATATAAGTGTTATTTACTGTTGATTTTCATCCCATCAATTTCCCAAATTACCATTGCCCATCAGAGATAATAATTTCTTTAGTTTCAGTAGCTTAAGCGGCAGCTATTGAGCAGAAAACATCGCCATGGAATGGACTACTGGTCTAAATAGGATATTAGGAGACCAAAATCTGATACATGAGAATTTTATCCAGTGCGCGAAAGCACCAAGTTTGGGACCACACAATCCAGGACTTAGAAGGCTCACTGGGAGGGCCCTGGAAGAGGGGGAAGAGAAGGGGGAGGGAAAGGGAGGAGAAGTCATTAGAAATTGCTTTCCTGACATGTCTATGCGATATGACGCATACCTTTACAATTTTTCACACCGTCGCCTTTAAACCCTGGTGGACACATGCATTTACTGTCCCCAATATCCTGTTGACATTATAACTAGAACTTTATATCTGGCTGCTGATGGGGAAAAAACTGAAAGAAGATAGTGTATTTTACACCAACCAAACAAGCTGAGAACGTATGTCCATCTTGGGTTTCATGCCAACATCCTCCATTATTGATCTTGCAACGCCCAGGCCCACTAGCTGCAAAAGAAAGGTTACATGGATAAACTCCAATATAAGTTCCTACTGCATGATTAACTATAAAACATAAAGTTCTGATGAGTGAGAACGACCAGCATCACGTCAAAATGGGATGAAACGGGGGCAATTTGTTCAAACTGATATAGGACATAAGAAGATGATTTATAAAGATCATAATGTTTACAAATATCAAACACAAATACCATCACGGTAACTTACTAATAAACATAAATTCCAGATCTAAGCGTCATTCGAAAGTCTCTCATAGTAAACATCATTAGTAGGGACCAAAGTCTCTCTGGACATCCACTAATATTGCAATTACAGGGACATACAAAACATAAAGAAAAAAGCTTTCTTGACATAATCTCCTAATCGAATATTACCAATCAACATATGGCATATCTAGGAGAAATGGTAAAGATGCAAACAACTAACGTTTAAGAATCAAAAAACAGTACAACAAGAGTGCAACCCAAACAAGAAAAACACTTAATTAGCCACATTAAAATCTAGAACTTACAATGACGGTGTTGACCATGGCCCGAGGGTCAAAAGATATTAGTCCTTGATGATACCAATTCATATATAATAGTGGTAGTGTTGTATGAAAATGTGTTCATGATTTTACACTTTATTGGTGTCTTGATAAATGGCTAATATATATAGGATGGAAACTGGTCATAATTACTTTTGTTAACTTGCTAGACCCCACGCTGATATTCTTCACTTTGGCCTTCAAGAAAATCTTTTCGAAGCCTAGTTTCAGCAGCATGCCTATGCAGGTCGTCAACCTGCCCCTTCCGGGTCACTGCTTTTTGACACACTTCAGCAGTCTACTGTAACATTCGATCGCCATATCACAGAGTTCAGATTCTGGCCCCAATGGTTTAAGTCTCAGGCATGCACCAAATGGCTGTCCAGACACCACTTTTAGGCTTTATATAAGTACCACAATTCCTTACTGCAATGAATGAACCTAAACCTACCATAAATGCATCTCCTACATTTAAAGTTAATGCTTGGCAAATTTTGCCAAGTTATTTAAGCTTTTTCTACAAAAGCTTACATAGATCTCTTTACCAACTTAACCATTTATACATCAACTGAGGTCGTCTTAAATGAGTGAGGGAGCAAATTAACATCCTGGTGATAACATTTTGTAAACCTAAACCAGAGACTAATGAATTTCAAGCCTACCTTGATCTGGAACTAAACAGCAAGCCTCAGTATGGAGTGATTGAATTTTTTAATATCCTAATTCAAACTTGAGCATTTCGTAGGAACCTTGAGTGAGGCTAGAGGAAGAAACTAAGACTCAAGTTCCAAGCATTGTACCGGGAGCTTGGGAAGTTATAATATGGCTTGGCTTGCACTCAAAGCAAGTACCATTCTTGCACGAAAAGGACATAGGCAAGGAGACCATATCGTGGGGGTTTGATTCTAGTTTCCTTACCTCAATATTGCTACTTTCCTAGTTTAGCATGACTTGGGGCTCTAGTGTTTATTGCGCTCCTTCATGTAATACTGTTGCCATAGAGGAGGTCAAAATGAACAGGTTAGCTATATCCTTCATTCATTAATCTCTATGGCGTCTTCCACTTTCGGGAAAGCAGACTCTGTTTCACATGAGAGATAATAATCAAATTTCTATCATCTGAGTTATGATCTTGATAACATTCCACCATGCAAGTCTCAATACCACCTGCCTTTAATTAATTAAATTCCTCAATCCATCATTAGCATTATATTACTCAAGAATTCCTCCCAGAAATACTCCAAAAACTGGAGAGCACCTAAATACGCAAAAGATGGAAAAGAGTGAGGTTTTCGATAAGTGAACATTTCAATCTAAAGCTGTAAGGTATAAGCATTGAGGTCAATCACGACACTGCCTCTAGAATACAGACGACATCACACGACGTGAGAGTGCATGGTCAACACTCGCCTAAAGCGCATACGGATTATGCAGATAAAAGAGTAAAGAATCTCTTGCTCAAACTAAGGTATATCCATTCAACAACTAGATTAAAGTTCTTAAACCGAACAAACGAACAATAAGGGTCTTCTACATTTTAAGGTGGGTGAATCTCCAGCTATTGTGCATCTACCCCATTTCTGAGGAACATTTCTGTTTTTTAAAGGTGAAAAACGTTTCCCCCAAATATTAAGGTGGCAAGTGTCCACCTTAGCTGAGGTGTAGCCTCGCCACTGCATTAGAAAAAAATCATCAACGAAGAAGGTTTTTCCACCAAGAAAGACTAATTCATAAAACTTAGCTACTGCAGCTAACAGCCTTACACTGCCACAAGAACAACCATCTCAAAAATGGCAATATTTTAAGTCATGCCTTTTCCATCTTTCAGAACTTCTACCACGTCAGGCTTCAGAGATTTCGGGCCACAACACCAAACTATTAGGCACCAAAGCCCAAAGCTTCGATCAAGGCATAGCATATCGCACTTATTACTTTAATCACTATTTAGTATATTCAACTGGACCATATCAGTCATGTTACTGGGAAAGCTGAAATGATAATCAGAAAGTCCCCAAAATGCTTCAGTAACAGGCTTAGATGCTGTAAAAATACTTGCAGCATTCACTAGTTCCGGGTTCAATAAGAAAGGCTTCCGCAGAAGTTAGCTAACTTCAAAGAAAGGGAAGAAGCCCAAATTTTACCAACACAGGAGCTGTAACCGTCACCCTTAAATTGAACTCCATCAACCAAAGGGCATTCGCAGACTCTCCCACGAAAAGTATCCTGACAAAATGAATGCAGCATTTAGGCACATACAAAAAGTAAAAGCAATCCAAAAGGCTATGATGACAAGTACCTTGCAGGCAGTGATGTTGGCCGTTTTATCCTGCCAGCATCCGCCATTATTATCCAAGCACTCATTTGTTTCTAAATCTGTTTAAGGAACACTGTTAGAATTTAAAAATGAGAAGCATGTCATTCAAGGAAGGAGAATAATTAGCTCCAAATGAGAATAAGAACTTACCACCACTCAAGCAAAGAGTCGGTTCACTAGCTTCCTCAAAACCAGCACATATGGCTTTCAGAACAGCACCTTTCTCCAACTTTCCTGCAAGCATGCATTTTAGAAAGGAAAACATTCGATACCCAAAATAGACTCACACAAACTGACCTCTGTACTGTCGATTATTGACAACAAGGGTAGGCAATATGGTTACATCACCACGTGACCCTTTTCCAACCTGCAAAAGATATACTTTATCAGTTTTCATACTTAAAATGTTACTGGCATTTTAAAAGGGAATACCAACAGCGACAGAGTTGTACAGATGAAGTTAATTAGATGCACATACCTGAGCATCTTGCTCTTCTTTCAACACAGGGTTGTCAGTATCGGCAGTTGGGTCTCCCAAACACTTCTCAATCTTTTTCAAATCAAGCCCTGTGTAGAAGCAACACAATCATTTTCCGTTAACAATGATGGTCAGTCTTATATGAGGAAATCAGGTTAGCAATTTATTCACCTAGAGATCTGATAACATTGTCAGCACATTCCTTGTTGTATTTTTTCTCCTTCATGGGACATCTAATTTGAAAATCAGTTACGTAGTCCCACCAGGCCCATGGCTTTTTGGTCTCATTTGCCACTTTAAACACACAAAGCTGCCTTAAATTTTCGATAACCACGTCTTTTCCTTCATAACCACTGCTAAAATCCTGTTCAGGATCAGGAGCGCAATATCTGCCATGGTTAATACATTGTGACCTGCACTGTTTGCTGACTGTGAATGCCTGTGGACAATACCAAGTTATATAGTGTGGTGTGAATTGTGTATATCCACCTTTCTCAAGAACCTGAGCAGCACCCTTAAAGCCTTTCACAAACTCCATCAACATATCACATTTAACCCCACACTCATCATTGCTGTTAGTCCACAGCTCATACTCGACACGATCATCTGGGTGTGGAACAGCTTCTCTCCAGTCAAGATTCATATTTACCATCTCCCCACCACTTATTGCTTTCTTCAGTTTTTCACCAAAACTTTTGTCGATTAGTGCAGATGGTATTGTTATGTTCTCGATGTATTTCACAGATGAATGATCTTCTTCGGGCGAGTCCATGGTTATTAATGCTTCCTCGATATCATCTGCTACAAGAACTGCAGAAGCGCCAGCATTTTGGGCATTCCATACCTTCAAAGCAAAGAAACAATCTGGAAAACGAAAAAAAAAATGAAGCTTTTAAGTTTACTTAATAGAAAACAAAATGGTAGAAAGGAACATTGCCCAAATAACTCCCCCGCCCGCCCACCACCACCCATAAAAGATAAACTAGAAAAGAAAATACTAAAGAAAAATAAAATGCTAAAGTACTGGAAATTGTCTAGGAAAAAACCCAGGATGCCCGAAGAATATTTAAATATCTAAGTTACAATAAATGTAGCAGTCCTACTTATAATGGTAAAAACTAACCAAACGAGCTAAGATAGGCAATAATATTCGTACTTTACTTAAGAATTCCCAGTTTGCCAAATAAAGGTTTATCATATAGGTTGGCTAGGATACAGGCCAGCCAGTAGGCGCCAAATAGAGGACCACCCAATTAACCAAACAATCCAACAAAAATAGAGAGCAAAATCAGTACTTTTCAAGTGAACAAAAATAAATAAGTACAAGAAACAGTATAAACGGGGGAAAAAAAAGCTGCTTTGATTTATAAAAAGAAGCAAAGGGCACCTCCAGCATAACATCAACTTACCTCAGAGATAGCATAAATAGTTCAAATCAATCAAAAACAAGAAAGGGATTCCTTCAAAACCAAATAATTAGCCTCAATCATGAATTGCACATCCTAAAATAAGAAACTATGTCGTGGAGAAGATGCAAAAGGTTACTTCCCAATATAATAAATTAACCTCAAAACAGCCATAAAAAAAAAACACAAATCAATCAAAAACAAGAAAAGGTTACCTCCAAAACCAAGGATTAACCCCTATACTAAACTAAATATCAAAATTAAAAAAAACTAATGTGTCGAAGAACATGCAAAAGGGGCCATCAATTAAGCTCAAAAACATCAAAAACAGCTTAAGTGAATGAGAAACAAGGAAAGGGTATCTCCAGAAGCAGATATTCAACGCAGAAGCAAACGGGTACCTCCACGATCAACCAAAACAAAGATGGGCAGAGCACCAGACTTGGGCTTGAAAGAAATCCCGGATTCATCAAAGCTCTTGCACCCTTTTCGGTTCTCTTTCGGGTACTCCACTGTACCCGCCATACTGCCCCCATACTGAGGTATACCAAAGTTGCCAATGGCACTGTCGTGAGTCCCCTTTATGCTCTCCGGTGACATCACCGTCAAGCTGTTCTTCTCCACCACGAATCTGCCCATCACTAGTGATTGATGGCACAGATTGAGACATAGAAACCCTAGAAAGAATGCCACTGTCGATCTTTCAAACTCCATTCTTACGCAAAGAGAAGGAATGCCACTGTATGGGTGAGAAATTTTGGTTTTTCTCTGTGTTCTGTGTGTGTGTGTTTTTGTTGGGAGTAAAACTCTGATTGTGACGGTAATCTGAGTTTCATTGAAACAATGGTATAAACTACTAGTAATTTGGTCAACGTTTCTAATTCCAAATTGATAATTTTATTGTTAAATACACAATTTATGAAGAATTTTTAAAGTTGTTCAACCTGTGGTAGGTACTATGACTGCTCTTTACACAAGATAGCTAAATAAGTTTTTATCTCAAGTATATTTTATATATCATGTTTAAATTGAAGGCGTATCTTATATATTTATGTATTAATTGGAGATAATTTCTTTTTTATATCAAGCAAATAGGGAGTCAAGGGTCACCGACATCCATAGATGGTCACGTTGGTGATTAGTAGCTAATTTTAAATGATTTTCTTAAATCAACAAGCAATGCATATCTTAGTTGCTATTTTTTACTAGCTCTACATTTAGTAATTCAAGCAATTCTTTTAACTTTTCTACAGACACGTCCCATAAAGAAAAAAAGTTAGCTCCCTATTTATATCAAGTATATGTTTGGAACAATCTTTACGTGGTAATCAATATGGTATTCGAGCATATTAGCTATCAAATTAAAAATACTAACTTTTGAACGTTGTACAAAGAAAAAAAGAGACTCGCAAAAGAGCTGTATAAAAGCTTCTCCCTCTCACGCGAAGAATTTTGTCACGTATGGTGGAAGGAGCAGGAGGGAGAAAAGAGATAATGACTAAAAGGGGAGCAGATGAAAAGAAGATGGAATCATATGCCTTTACCGGAGAGGTAGAGATTATAAAGTGCAAGAAGCCACAAACAAGAAAGGAGAATTAATTTTGGGTTAAGTGGACCGAATTTCCTGTGACATGGTCCACCTATTTGTATATATATCACATATTAGATGCTTCTTCATTAACTGCAATAATAAGTTGGTGTATCTTCAAGAAATTTCCGGGAAGGTCTCCCATTCTTGTGCACAGTGCAGCAGAATAAAAAAGTCTAATCTTCAGAAAGGGCATTGCTAATAACCTAATAGCACTACTTTTTGACTTTCAAACATCCAACCATTTGATGCATCCTTGTACACCCCAGCTGCTGCAAAAGGATGCATACTTCACGCTGTATATCTTATTTTCAAAGACATTGTTGACGATCATAAAGATGTCAAGTTTCTAGTATATGCAATATTTTTACCGAAGCGTAAGATCAGAATTCATCTTCATCAGAACTTCCGTTTCTGGCACACTCATAATGTCATATGAATGCTGGTATCTCGTATCGAATGTATGGTACAACAAGCATGGACATAATTATATGTTTTAGAGGTAACATACTTGAGTATAAGTTAGCTCACCCAACGCAAATTGCACAAGCTGCAGGCAGAAGAGTGCAATTTGGTTGTAAAGAAGATTAATCGCTTATTACATCTGTATACATATCTAATGAAAAGGTGAATTCCACAATAAGAAATTGCATATTTGGCATAAGGTTCAAACTATATACAGATCAAATAAGATATATACTGAGAACTATTCACTATTAGCAAAGTAACAAGTTTTGTTCAGCTTTCCAACCTCATCTTCAACTGGTCAATCTCAAAGCCATGGCAGTCCTCTCAACATGCTTTAACAGAATCCCATATATTTTGTTCTTCACTCTGTCACAAGCTTCTATTTCTTGGTCACTTAATGTAGAACTTTCTTTGCATTCATCTTTTGCAGAATTGGCCTCTTTACTGCCAATTACATCTAGCCAGTCATTTAACTTTTTGATCTTGTACATCATCCCCGCTACCTGGCTATCCGATTCCATTGAAGAGGCTTTACCCTCAATCTCATCTAAATATTTCTCTAAATGGCCGAAGAACCTCCTTCTGCACTGATCCTGCAAAGAAGCAGCCAGGTCAGCAGTGGCACACAAAGTACTTCCTTTCACCCATTCTGGCTGCTGGTTGTCTTTGTCGGCTGCCAATATCAAAGGGATCTCACTATTCTTCCTCTGCTTGCCGACGAAACATGCTCCCTTTGGTTTAGGACCACGACTTGCTGTACTTATTTTCTTCACGGTATTGGTAGCATCAAAACCGGAGGTGGTGGCCTTGAGTGTCTCAGATAAAGGCAAAAGATCAACTGCCACAGCCGATTTGATCCATAAAGCTGCGTTTTTCTTTCTTTCAAGTGCTAGGCCCAGTTCCTTGACTGTACAGTCTGTACCTATGCTGCTAGATTCAGTATCTGATGTTCTTACTACACTTATGTTTGTTAGGGACTGCATTATTTGTCTGGTGTGAGCTAAGTCATCTTGCAGATCAAAAAACTTGTCAACGAATGGCTGAAGATCGTCTCCTTTGGCTAACTGGAGCTCCGAGTATGTACTGCAAGAAAAATCAGGAAACAAGATGATTGTAGACCCTAGATAGCACCTAAATCAGTGATACCATCACAATCATACTCGTGATCCTGGAAGAGGAGAAAACGGACGCAGTCATAGAAGTAAATCAATGCAATGGCACCTCAATGTATCATCCCAATGAAGTACTAGTGAGAGGAATGTTGGAATTTTCCATAATTTGATCTTATTGAAGATTGTACTTCAAGGATTAATATGCAAAAATAATAGATCATTTTGATTGATTGGTTAGAGAGAGATATTAACTCTCAAAGATTGACATTTAATAAGGTTGAAAAGGGTAATGATTTGGTTCCCACATGGTTTGGGAAATAGAAAGGTTAAGGATATTTAAATGACCGTATTGTTCTAGAAACACATCGTATGCATAATCATGCACTTGCACAACCATGCACTTGCACATGTGCAGTGCACCGCCTGTGCGCGTCGGCGATGGCGTACTTGAGCTGCGAAATTAAACCGATTTTTGATCTGTTTAAATTTGAAATGACACTTGTTTATGGTGCTCTTTACTGTGTCAAGAAATTATGACTCTGCAGAATCACTGTCACAACTGTTTGCACATGTTCAATGCACCTTTTAGTGTTTATAAATAGGACTGATGGTCAGATCATTTCTCACTTCGAAATTTCTCTTGCAATCTGCTGTAATTAACAGAGTTCGCCTGTTTTATCTCAGATTTGCTGCTACCCTAAGCAGATTATAAGGGAGCAAATACTGTCAGAAAAGAGTGCAACACATTCGACTCAGGCATTACCTATGCTCGGTTCCTTCTATTCGATGTCGTGCTAGTGTGCCAAGCCAAGTGTTCCTAGATTGTTTGTTTAAGTACATCTGGTAGGTTCCTGAAACATACTCTATAATTGTTGATTGTTCATCCAAAACTATCAGTCATATATTTCTCTACCTTAGACATCTGGTCAATCTCTCAGCAGCACAAGCTTCTTGCAAAGCCTCAACAGCAGCAAGCAGAGCCACATCTCTTTGCCTTAAAACCTCCTGTAGTGAGGGCAAGAATGATTTAGCACATTTTTTGACAAGGGACTCGGCACAAGCAAGTCGAACGAATGATAAGTTCAATAAGCTTTATACCCTGCCAAACTTCACTAGGCTTGAAGGGAGTGTGTCCCATAATACTCTAGTTTCTGCGCCTCTTGTGTTTTCGACTAAGCTGCACGTTGGCACTGAGCCTGAAGTTTGGTCACATTTTGACTTTGAAACTGGGATCTTGCTCCTGTTGGAGCTTTTAACTGATTTCTTAGCTGCAGCAGTGTCTCTTCTTCTTCTTGTACAAGTTAAACTGTCATCAGAGCTGTCGTATGGCGCAGAGCGAACAGGAGAAACCTGTTCATAAGAAAATAATAGGAACAAAACCAAGGTAAAAAGTTTTGCTATGCCAAGACTGAATAAAGAGGTATGTATATCAATAACAGGATCTGCATGCAAGTCTCATATCAATTAAGCACAGGAACAATTAGCTATAAATGCTTAGCAAGCACAGCTGCATTAAAGAACTAGGAATACAACATTCCTGACCAATTAATAAGTTAGTAGTGACAACCAAATTGACTTTGATTTGTCGATATACCCCCTATTAACACCGACCAACCAAATTATTTTCTGCATGGTTCACTAAGATTTATACAACATATCCACTCCAAAAAAGTCTGTTTTTTGCAAAATATTGCTTAATGTCAGCCAGCTTTTAAATTCTTCCCTCTGGAACGTCAGGTGCTTCTCCGATTACAATCTATACAATCCCAAGACTGCGACTAAATGCGCCATAATATCTCTAACATTATAACGTAAGGAAGTTTGAGAAACTCACCGTTGCACTACGACAACGAGCCCGTGACCTTGTCTCATGCTTGACACTTGAAGAATTAAATATTTCCTTTACTCCCAAAATCTCCGACTGAGTCCAGCTTCTTCTCTTTGATATCTGTGACGATGACAAAGTAGATCCGAATCACTATCATTGTGAACAGAAGTTGGTTTAAAGTTTTGGAATTCCCCCACACCTTCAAAAGCTTTCTCCTCAGCATCGCATTTCTTGCCAATGTATCTTAACCCTAGTTTCTTCTCACGTGGACGAGCTTTGGAAGCGCTCAAAGAACGGAACTTGCCTCGAGTTTCTCGCTCCAAATCAGCCCTCCTTTTCATAAATGCCTCTGAATCAGATAACCCGCGATTCAACTTCCCCGTTGAACACTCAAAAATCTTTTTCTCCAGTATCACACCCTTTTCAACAATTGACTCCGAATCAGACCCTTCAAGAAACTTCACCAAGTTCATTGCAGGGAAAATATCTTCTGGAGTCCCATCACAAGGACGCCTGCCGGGGACAGGTGTTACCCCTCTGAGCATTGGGACAGGATGTGTTTCCTCCAACTTTTGCACATACACGAACTGCCCAAGTTTCAATTTGTTACTCAAAATCATCTCATTCTGTTCTTGAGGCAAAGAGACATATATGGCATGAGAAGAATCAGAAACCTTCAAGTAAAACCCTCTATTAGGCCAAAGATCACCTTCTTCCAATACAGGAACAATGCTTCTTATTTGTAACAATACGGGTTTACGATCATCTTCGTTTATCTCTGCATTCATGTCTTCAAGAAGCTTTACAAGCACCCCAGATTTCAAACAAGCCATTACACATAGGGACAAACACAAACAGCGTAGAGCCCCAATTCTTGGATTTGAAAGATTATACAGAGTGAAAACGCAAAGATTGCTTTTCTATGCAACATTCAAGAAAAACCCAAGAAAGATCAGAAAGAGATATCGGAATGCTGAAATGGATGGAAACCAAATCAAGGGTTATGTATATAGGAAGTATAGTCAACACAAAGATGTTCATTTTAGATAAGGGATTGAAAATCGTCAAAAGGATTCAAAGAAGAAGAAGTAGTATCCAGGTTGCAAGTGTTTGATATGGAAGGACGGGAACGAATGTCTCCCCTGCTTCTTCGTTCTGTATTAGGGTTTTGAACAGAGAAAAATTAGCCATATAAAATGGGAAGGTAGTTAAAAACCCGTTATAGCGGGATGAGGATAGTCAAAACTTTTTTTTTTGGGCATGATGATCAACGTAATTTTGGTTACCAAAGCTCTTTCACGGGTCACAAAATCCATTTAAATGGCGTAATCTCTCGCTTTTGTATTAATTTTTGAGTTTTGACACTCTGTTACTAGAATGTTTGTTGAGTTTTAGCAACTTTGATGGCATTTAAAGACAATGTAACTTAACATCAGTCGTGGATAGAAAATTGAAATTAACTCTTATGTAACCAACAATCACATGTTGTGTCAATAGCCACTAATAATAATGATTAAAAAAAACTTCAATCTAACGGAAGCAAAGATGACGTAATGTGATCCTTATTGTTTTGGAAATTCACCACCTGCCTGCCGAACCATCTATCACTATTGATTTTGCTGAAAACAAATTCATGTATCCTTGATGTCAATATCTATGGATTGGATTTTATCCCACTTAGCTCAGAAAGTTTAATCTAAATCCATCTTCATCCAACGATAAAATGAAGCACTAACAATGGATCTAATATCAATTTAAATACTACTCCATTCCGTTGTAGGATCACATCCTGGTGCTGTCGGTCCACAATCATTACCAAGAAAATTTCTTTAGATTTCATCCTTCCATTACTCCACATTATCTTTATCACCGTTACAGTGAAAATTTTCTCGGTAATGATTCCCTTAAATTGATATTGATCCATTGTTACTGCTTCATTTTGTCTTTGGATGAAGATGGATTTAGATTAAACTTTCTGAGCTAAGTGCGATTAAATCCAATCCATAGATATTGACCTCAAGGATACACGAATTTGTTTTCAGCAAAGTCAATAGTGATAGATGGTTCGGCAGGCAGGTGGTGAATTTTCTGCTGTGCTTTCCGTGCTTGTAGTTTCTTTGAAGACACCCTTCCACGAGTTCCTCTCTCTCTCTCTCTGCATAAGCATAGCTTGTAATGAAGGCATGGCAGCATCATCCCTTCGTACAATCATATGGTCCAACACTCCAACCCATATATCGGTACCACCACTAAGTTCTAAAGAAGCTAAGCTTTTGTTTTTGCTAAGCATGCCAGCATCATAACTCCGAAGCTAAACAAGGATCTACACGTACACATTTCCTTGTCTCAAAATACAAGTAACATCCTATTTTACCATACAAGGCAAGACTATGATCTCACCTTTGAACTATAAAAGCTAGCCACCAACCATGCATCTAGCTAGCTAGGGTTAGAGCTAGAAGCCATGAATTCTCAGCATCTTTTCTTAAATTTTTTCTTCTCGCTGGTGCTTATTGTAGTCCCACGTATCACCCACCAATACGCATGCGATAATC